>WNYA01002648.1:0-34000 GCA_019512145.1 Engystomops pustulosus | reverse complement strand
GTATTACATCGCTCAAACAGCGCCATCCCTGGGCAGTGGTTGTATCCGGTATTACATTGCTCAAACAGCGCCATCCCTGGACAGTGATTGTAGCCGGTATTACATCCCTCAAACAGCGCCATCCCTGGGCAGTGGTTGTATCCGGTATTACATCGCTGTCCATTGCTTTCTATATACTTGGTGACTCTTGTAGGATTTTCATTACCATAATTCAGTTAACTTTTCCTTCGCACCTTTCAGTATTTCTCATGATGATTAATGAAGGACGAATAGTCAGTTTCATTGCCTCAAATTGCCTTTTAAATTCATAGTCCTTAAAAAGAGGGACACAGAACTCATTATATAATTTTCTCCTGAGTCCCAAAAGAAATCTACATGTATTTTAGAAGTAGAATATCAACCACAAAGCAGCTTAGATACAGCAGCTCAGCTCTATGTAAGGTGGATGCCTATATAATGACAGCTTAGATACAGCAGCTCTATGTAAGGTGGATGCCTATATAATGACAGCTTAGATACAGCAGCTCAGCTCTATGTAAGGTGGAGGCCTATATAATGCATAGCTCCCAACCGTCCCGATTTTGCCGGGAAAGTCCCGTTTTCCTTACCTCTGCCCCGCGTCACGGGCAGCTATGAGATTGTCACGGATTCTCTCCCCAGGTCCCGCTGCTGTGTCCCCATAGTAAAAACTTTCAAAGCCTGAACTCACAGTACAGAATGGCTTCTACAGACAGCGGGCAGGGAATCCTTTTCAGAGAAGTGTCGGGTTAGCGGAGAGAGCAGAGACCACGTCATCAGCTCAGATCAGCATCTGTCCATATATGGTCACTGCATCTCCTAGGGTTCCCCAGAGCAGACATCGGGCAGGGAATCCTTTTCAGAGAAGTGTCGGCTTAGCAGAGAGCAGGGACCACGTCATCAGGTCAGATCAGTATCTGTCCATATATGGTCACTGCATCTCCTAGGCTTCCCCAGAGCAGACATCGGGCAGGGAATCCTTTTCAGAGAAGTGTCGGCTTAGCGGAGAGCAGGGACCACGTCATCAGGTCTGATCAGCATCTGTCCATATATGGTCTCCAGGGCTTCCCCAGACACAAGCTCTTTATTTAATTAAATTACATAAAGTTTTGCCCAGGCTGAGATTTGAGCCTGGACAATGTGCACTGTAGACAGGAGCCTTAACTAACTGAGCTATAAGCCCAGTGATACTTATCAAAGGATTTCTGGTAACTAAGAAGTGTTATCTGCCACTGTTACACTGTGACACAGACTAATGCACTGATATATAGAGAGGGATCTTCTCAGAGGTTATTATTGTAATTATTGAGACTATTATTATTATTATTATTATTATTATACATTTTATTATTTTTATTATTATGGAGACGATTATTAATAATAGTAAAAATAATAATAATCATCTCAATAACAGCGTTGGGTATTCATTAGAATAGTGTTTAGGCAGATAGTTCTTAAAACCCAACATCCCTCTTATGGCTACAATAACGTTACTTTTTTTTTTTTTATTTGCAGCCTAGTACCTATTGTGCGATGAATTTTGCAGGGGACTTGCTACCTGCGTCCGGTTTAGCTCTTAGTGACCCCATAGCCACCTCAAACACAAATGGGAATTATTAGGGTTGGATTTCAAATAGGCACAGTCTGCCATTTACTTTTTATTTTACGTTTATTTTTTTAATACTCAGTGTCATCTCATCTGCATAGTAGTCTTTCATACTTGGCTACGAAAAATAGCCATAGGAGAATCCAAACGGCTTACTAACGCCTACGTAGCGTTATATAATTTGATTTCTGTTGATCTGCTGGTGGCTGTACTTGCTGCTGAGGCATCTACTAGAAAATTGTGACAATGTTAGTGAGACTGCCGACCCGCTGTGTTTTTGCGCTTTGTGCGCACATACCATTGCAAAAGACCGAAGTGGGAAATATTAGGGTTGATTCAATAGCACCGATTCTGCCATTTCCTCTTTTTATTGTCGTTTATTTGTTATCAACTCGACGTCATCTCATCTGCATAGTAGTGTCTTCTTCATACTTGGCTAAAAATGCCTAGGATAATCCAAACGGCTTATGACGCCTACAGAGCGTTTATATATATTTGATTTCTGGTTGAGTCTGCCTGGGGCTGTACTGGCTTTGCGTGGCATCTCCTCAGCAAATTTGAGGCAATTGTAGTGAGACTTGCGAACGCTGTTTTTTGCGTCTAGTGACGCAACATATCATCGCAAAGACCGAAGTGGGAAAATTTTATTAGGGGTGGATTTCAATTAGGCACATTCTGCCATTTCTTTTTCATGTTTACGTTTATTTTGTTTAATAACCAGCGTCAACTCATCTGGCATATGTGTGCTTTCTAACTTGGCTAAAAATATCCATACAATAGGATAGCATCGTTTTGTTTTAAAACTAAAAACACAAAAAAAAACAAAAACACAAAAAAAAGTTAAAAAAAAATTAAAGTTATAACTCTCATTTTCAAATGTTTTAAATAAACCCGAGTGCGTAGGGTTAGTAGGACGAGGGCGGGGACCTGGGCGTCCCACTACTGCAGGGGTCGAGGCCGTGGTCCTGGGCGGGGTGAGACACCACCTGCTTATGAGGGAGCAGGACGCGCAGAGCTAACGACTCCTAGGTTCATGCTGAGCTTACAACTGGGACTCGTGGTAGAGCACGTGTTGAGCCAAAACATGCGAACAGTGATGTTCGTGGATTGCGACGATGCTTCGAGCATTTGGTCCACCAGTCAGTCTTCCGCGTCCACCCATGTCACCGAAATCGCCACTGCCTGCCCCAGCTCCTGCACCTCAGCCTCCTCCCCCCAGTCTGCCCCCTCCCCGGAAAATTGGCCCTTGACCGGCATACTCTGAGGAACTGTATGTTCGGACCCTTTCCCCACTCACAAACCACTTGTCCGGTTGCTGCTGAGCAATTTCCTCCGATGCCAGGTTTTCCACCATTCACCGTCTGTGGGTGATGATGACCTCTTGACGTAGTGAAGAAGTTGTGTAATAGCTGTGTCCGACGATGAGAGACACGGTTTCGACAGTGGGGATGTTGTTGTCAGGGCACGACGAGTCGGGAGGGGATCAGACTGAGGGATCGGAGGTATACACTTTACGACCAAGCTGGGTTGATAGGCGTGTAACACAGTGTTCTGAACGTAGGAGAGTCCTCGCGCAGAACAGTTGCGAGAGGGCATTGGTGGGGCCAGAGGGAGAGGCAGGCCAAGCGTGGTCATCAGCGCCAATGTGTCACTAGTGAGCTTCCTGGCTATGGCTCTTCGGCGAGGGCTGATATTTTCAAGTCTGGAGGTTCTTTAGGAAACACCGATGACCGACGGACTGTGGTGCAACATTTCTGGCCACAACCAGCTCAGCAGGGGTTCCACCACTACTAGCTTACTACCACCATGTATGCGCAGGCATATGAATGCTAAACACCCCCACTCATGTGCAACCAGACCCTTCACCTCCGGCCGTGCCACCACTGCTTCGTTCCCCTGTGTCAGCTGATGTCGCCCCCTGCCCAGGACCCCCACAGAAACCCCTCGTCGCTCCACGATCCCTCACAGCATCCACCGCATTCGCTTCCCATACCCCAGACGCTGGAGCGGAAACGCAAAATGTATTAGTGCAACCACCCGCACGCCCAGCCCTTAATGTCCACATCTCCCGATTGCTTAGCCTGGAGTATGCTGGCCCTATAGCTAGTATGAGACCGAGGCTATTTCGCACCTCATGCGCGTGCGGCCGCCCCTCGGATTTCGGTCCCCAGCCCGCCACTACTTTTCCCGATGTGCCGTCCAGCCCTGCACCAGCACGTGCGAACAACATCATCGTTGCCCTTACCACGCCTTCTTCTCAGGGTCCACTGACCACGACACGTGGACTTGCTGCCGGCAGGGCCACTATTATCGCTGGACGGCACATTGGGTTAACTTGGTGGAGCTGGGGCCGACCCCGAGTCGACCGCTCGCGGTCATATAATGCCGACGCCGAGGATTGCGGGGGGCCACCCTCGGTCACGGTGTGTCGGCCTACTATGGCCTCCTCCTCCTCCACCCCTGCCTCCCCTCCTCCTCCGAACTACCATCCGGGCATGGCGCCATCAGTGGTACTCTCAAGCACACAAGCAGATGCCGTCGCAGCGACAGCAGCGTGCTCAAACTGCTGACCTAGGCAATAAAAGCCACCAACCCCCAAGCTCATTACGGGGCATCACGGCGCAGACTGAATCTTAGCTTGGCACCGCGTAACCCGAAGCCAGGCATGCGGTGGTGTGTGACAACGCCGTACCTCGATGGCGGCTCTGCAACTCTGCAACTGACACATGTGCCATGCCTTGCCCAGTACTGTTAAACTGTAAATAGTTCAGCTTTCACTCCCAAGACGTACCCCAATCTGTCTGATTTGCTCACGAAGGTGCGCCGCCATCTGTGCGCAGTTCAGGAGTCCAGCCAAACCAGATGCTGCCACTCTCCAGGCACGCGAGCCCGCCGCCACGCCCCTCACGACTGTTGATGCGACGTGACCCACGATGGTGGAATTCACACGTGACCAGTTGATCCAGAGTTTTACCAGCAGTCCAGAGCGATTCGTAGACTGCCAGATGTCCAACTTCACAAAACTGGTAGTCAGGCATCAGCTTCCTAACGTCTACCTGAGGAGGGACGTGGATGTCTGATATCTGTCAGTGGTGAGTAACTTTGAGGAGTCAACATCAGATGGTCATTGGCGATGCCAAGCCATCACAGCACCTCACCATCCCGCGCTTGGCCTGTTTGAAACTCTCTGCTCAGCATGAATAGTCGGTAGCTTGCGCTCGTCACAAGAGACTGGGGGAATAAAAAAAAGAAGATTCCCTTTGTTGATACCAAGCACCCTTAGGTCTGTTCTAAGCGCATATCGAGGAGGTGGGGTGAGGAGGATGGGGAAAGGAGGAGAGACTTGTTGCGCGAGAGGCACAGAGGGGCCATTGTCTTGGTCCTTCACTGTTCAGCGTATGTGGCAGAAGAAGGAAGTTAAGTAAGTGGAGGAGGAGAAATGACCATCGGGGGCCAGTGAGGGGAGTGAAATGTCCTTGGTTCCCGTGATACTCTGGCTCATATGGCAGATTTCATGCTACGGGCTGCCTACTGCGCCGTGAGCCGATCCGCGGTTTTCACAACGATTCTACTTCCAAAAGCACCGATACGCCTACTTGAGTCACGGATACAGCTAGGGAAGCAGCGGCACCACGCGTCAGGCTCAGGCATCGTACACATCCACTCCTTTCCAAGACTAACACCTATCCCTGGGAGCGATAGAGGAGTGGAGAAATGCATGAAGCGACAGGCCCGTGGGTGCATCAGAGACGGAAAGTATCTTCCTCGCATCGACACCTAGCGGGCAGAGTGCGGAGATTCTGCGGGGACATCAGTACGCGAGTGCGAGTCAAATAAGTAGACGCGAGCAGGCAGTGTTCCAGGGCACTGTGCACGAGGGGTACGCTTTGACAGGCTGTTGGCTGACTTTATGTCACGCGCCAGCAAGAGCACTGCACCTTCCCGCAGTTCCGCAAGTAGGGCTGATCTTTACAAAAGATGTGAGGAGTAGTAGGGGCTTCCATACATCGTGCCTGCAATGACACACACGCTCCCTACAACTAACTGTGGTTACAAAGGCTAGGCGACATGTGGGGCACGAACGTGCGCTGTACGGCCTTGGGGTTCTTGCCTGCGCCGCCGCTAGCGCTTGTCCAGCGGTTTGCAGTGCATGTCTGGGTGGCATCATGCAGCCGATTAATCTAGCACGCCTTTCGATGACGCCGCTGACAGGCTGCTCTTATCAGATGAATAAAGCCTGTTTTGGGGCTCATAGCATTGCCATCTCCACCAGTTGATAAGCGAAACTCAACCTGATAGATTTATCCACTCCCTCCTCCTCATTGTCGCCTCCTCTCCTCCTTTGTACAGTAAGCAGAGGAAACTGCATTTTTTGCAGAGGCCCACTGGGCTCTCCATAGTACTGTTATGCATTTAATTTTTCTGAGGGCCACCTCCCGTGCCCTGTTTTAAATTTTTTGGTATGTGCACTACAGCACTCAATCGAGTTCAATTTTCTCTGAGGAGCCACCTACCTGCCCTCCTGGGGTTGAAACTTTGGGTGCTGCCACATACAAGCAACTCGAATCTCTATTCCATTCTATCTGGAGTGGTCCAACACTACACTCGCTACCTACTGTTGATGAAAACTTTTTTGACTGCCACATACAGTGCACTCATACGACTCCATTTATCGACGGAAGCCACTACCTGCATCGCTCTAGGTAGATCAAACCGATCTAATAATTACTCCACGATCATGCCCACTCACAATCATCAGCCAAGTTTTGTGAGGCCTAACACTCGCCCTCGCTCCTGGGGTGAAATTTTTTGGCATAAAACCAACGACAGCCGCTCCCACAGGCCAGACTTCAGACGGCCTATGCTCCAATCGGATCCATTTCTGGCGAGAGAGCCACCTACTAAGGGCTCCGGTGGGGGGGGAAGGTAGGTGAGAGGAGACTTGAAAAGGGGGGGGGGGAGTGAAGCGGAGAAGGTGCTGACGATAAGGCATGGGAAAGGGAAACAGAACGTCAGGATCGTAATAGATTGTCGGAGGCACCTCACCTGCTCACTCTGTTGAACTATGGCACTGCCCCTACACACTACACATCGATCATTGTTCTGAGAGACACACCTACGCTGCTCCTCTGTTATGAAAGCTCTTTTTCGACTGCAATACGCACCTCATCTCATTCCATTTTCTAGGGCATCCTACCTCTCCTCGATGGTTATGAAACGTAGTTTTGGACTGCCACACTAGCACTCAATCTATCCTTTTTCAATGATCGGCCCCCTACCTGCCCTCTATATCAACTCTAGTGCTCAACGTACTGAAACTCGATCTAGTTTTTGACGATAGGGGCTCCGCCTACCCATACAAGACCAGTTCGAGCGCTGACAACCATGCCTCTCAATTCCAGAGCGTTAGTTCATGGAGGGCCCCTACCTGACTTCCTGCGTGTTTAAAGCTTGGTGCGCGACAATCCAGAGCGCACTCAATGCATCAATTCCACATTTCCGGAGGCCACCTCAATGCCTCTGTGTGAGAGGACTTGTTGGACTGCCACACATACATGCAGCTCCAACATGTTCATTTATAAAAGATAAGAGAGCACCTCACACCTGCATCTACGGTGAAAGTGGTAGTGGAAAGCACACAACGCGACAGATTTCAGTATTGACAGCTGCCACACACAGGCGCCTCCTCGGAGAAAGATCAGGGAAGGCTAGTTCATTACTGGGGAGTACGTCTAGTTGCAGAAGACTTTGGACTCACACAGGCAATCCAAATCATGCTCCCATCAAGAGCTCGCACACGGTCACCATGCTGCGCTGCCAAGAGCAGTGCATTATAGCATCCCCATGACAATCTCGTGCCTTATGCAGAACAGAAGGTGAGAAAAGTACTAAAACAAAAAAGCAGAAAAAAAAAAATTTGGGTTGTTTTCATGGCTTCCTGTTACTTGTCCGCCACCCTGCTGTGTAATCCCAAAGATACTGAAACTTTTATCATGTGCCGATTTATTTGAGCGCTTCTTGCTCCCTCCTTTGTTTCCTCCCTGCCACCCATTGGTTTGAAGCCGACTCATTTAGGGTATTTCGCCATGCCCACTCTCTAGCCTGCCGCTTGCTGCGCTGCCTCTGCATGCCGTCCCCTATAGTGTCAGGTCAATTATTGGATGTTTTAATGTATCTAGCTTCATTCTTCCTCTGTCATTGGCCCATGGCTGTTGCCCATAATTTTGGCATAATGGTGCAATTAGCAGCTCAGAGGCATCCATTCATGCTGCCCCTGCTTTTTTCCTGTCCTTTCCGTGGATGTTTCCATCCTTTTCTGGAGGTTCCCCAGGTGTTGGCCAAGCTTCCCTGTGCCGAGCCTTGTCCCCGTTGAAAAGCTTCGGAAAAGTTCGCTCGAATACAGTAACCCGAACATTTTAGTGCTCGCTCATCTCTAATATGATGCATAATGTGGTAACAATGCTTTTCACCTCATCCCTCATTGATGGAGACAGACAGTGGTCCTGCTCTCCGCTAAGTCACACTTCTCTGAAAAGATCCTGCCCAATGTCTGCTCTGGAACCCTAGGAGATGCAGTGACCATTATGGACAGGTGCTGATCTGACCTGATGACGTCGGTCCCTGCTCTCGCCGCAACCCGACACTTCTCTGAAATATTCCCTCCCGATGTTCTGCTTCTGGGAACCCCTAGGACGATCAGTGACCATATATGACAGATGCGATCTACCTAAATGATGGTCCCTGCTCTCCGCTAACCTGAACTTCTCTGAAAAAGGATTCCCCCCGATTGTCTGCTCTGGGGAACCCTAGGAGAATGCCAAGTACCAATATGGACAGATACTGACTGAGCTGATGACGTTGGTCCTGGCTCTTTGCTAAGCCCGACCTTCTCGACAAGGATTCCCTCCCCTTGTCGCTCTGGGGAACCCTAGGGATGACGTGACATATATGGACAGTAGCGAGTCTGAAGCTGATGACGTGGTCCCTGCTCTCTCTGCTAAGCCGACACTTCCTCTGAAAAGGATTCCTCCGCCCGATGTCTTGCTCTGGGGAACCCTAGGAGATGCACTGATCCATAATGGACGAATGCGATCTGAAGCTGATGACGTGTCCCTGCTCTCCGCTAAGTCGACACTTCTCTGAAGGATTCCCTCCCGATGTCTGCTCTGGGGAAGCCTACAGATGCAGTGACCATATATGGACAGATGCCTGTCTGAAGCTGATGACGGTCTCTGCTCTCTCCGCTAAGCCCGACACTTTCTGAAAGTGTCCCTGCCGATGTCTGCTCTGGGGAACCCTAGAGATGCAGTGACCATATATGATAGAGGATCTGAACCATGATGACGTGGTCCCTGCTCTCCACTAAGCCCGATAACTTCTCCTGAAAAAGGATTCCCTGCCCGATCTCGTAGAAGCCATTCTTTACTATCGTTCAGGCTTTCAAGTATTTACAGTGGACACAGCGCGTAACACAGTGTGACCAGAGGAACATCCATGACAATCTCATAGCTGCCCCATGACGCGGGGCAGAGGTAGAAAACGGGACTTTCCCGGCAAAAGCGGGACGGCTGGGAGCTATGCACATATTCCACCCCTGCACATAGTACAGAGAGCTGATCCCATTACAGTAACATCCCCATCTCCTCCTTGTTAGCGCGTTCAGGTCACCTCACCTCTTGTATAGTGTTTGATGTACAATCACCATTTCACGTTTTCGTATCTATTATCTTGCGCGTCTCATCGTTGTCTACGACGGTGTACGCAATGTGCCACTAAAGTATCTTTCATGTTTCCCACCATGTTGACAATTATTGATTTTCACTTCATGATGTAATTAATGATTTGCATGTTTTGTATAGGGACAAAGGCGAGAGATTGCCAAAACGTTGCACCAATATTTTTAGTTTGCTGCTGAACAACTACAATGTTCAGATAAATCCTTTAAAGGCCCGGGAAAAATTTTCCAAATGGTCTAGTCAGGGGAGGAGCTCCCGTGCAAGCGGCTTTCGGCGCTGTTACAGGTTTTCTGTTATTTGTCAGGATAATTTATATTTTTCCATGAACAAAATAGCATATTTATTGTTGAAACAAACCATCATTAAAGGGGTTTTCCCATTAAAAAAGTTCTAAAATTTCAACCCCCTAGTGATGCTCACTACATAAGATTTTTGAACCCACTTACCTTACAATGTTATTCAGTTTTATTGTGTTTTTTTAGATCCTATCACTCGTGAGGTCCGTGTTTAAGATTCCAAGTGTAGCAGAGACTCTTTGATCCCTCTGTGCGGGGAATGCTGTTGCTTGCACATGTGCTTAGATTATCAGTGGTAACAAGGGTTATCTACACTTTTTATTTAGCTTTTGAACATTCTACTAGTATCTAAAGATAGAAAATAGATTAGACCGATCAGAGAATGATGAGAGTCATATATCACACATGACATTCTGCTAACTCAGCATAACCATGAAGATGATAACATAACTTGGCCCCGGTTTAAATCTGGGATAAGACTGAGCGTCCACCGAGTCGTCATACATGCATGGGAGATTTGGGGTCTAGCTCATAGGATGAAAGCAGTTATAATAGGATCCTTCATGCAGATGTACTCGTCCCCAAGATGATCTCTCTTCCTTGCATTAATGAGATGGAAAAGTTCTCCAGTCGTTCCTGAAGACAATTACAACATGTATTAGCAGCCCGTGCTACGAGGCACAGCGTTACTAAAAACCCCAATATTATATTATTTTAGCAACATAGTCAGTCAGCGCCAGGACAATAATTATTCCCAAGTATAGAAAGGATCAAATGAGATCTGAATGCCTGTGGGTGGAAGCCCCCATCCATAGGACCCTCACCATGGACTTCTCTGTAGGATGGTTAAACCTACTGACGACTCTTTACATTCTTCCCCGGTGACAAAGATGTATGTACAGTTTTGGCACAAAACACCTCCATAAACAAGACACAGAGACTGATGAGAGGCGCGAGATCGGTTGGCCACCTGTCCGGCAATACAAGAGCACAATGTTCATCATGAGGGGTCTACCACACCCCCTACAGTATGGAAGACCAAAGTATTACGAGAGCGTTCAGAGACTGATGGACGCAGAGAGCGGTAGACCTGAAACCTGCAGAGATACAGCGTGACACAATGTCTCATAGGGGTCTACACTACAGCCACCTACAGTAGGAGACCACAGAGTATAAAAGACCGCAGAGACTGGATGGAGGGCAGAGATCGGTAGACGCTGAACCTGCAGAGGACAAGTGACACAATGCATCATAGAGGGTTCTGCACTACACCCCCTACGAGCGGAGACACAGAGTATGACGATAGCGCAGAGACTTGATGGGCGCACAGAGAGCGGGGACCTGACCTCCAGGAGACACAAGTGACACAATTCATATAGAGGGTCTACACTACGCCACCTACATGTGGGCAGACCACAGGGATGACCGCACCGCAGAGACTGATGGAGCGGCAGAGAGCGCTGACCTGACCTGCCGGAACTACAACCACACTTCATCATATGAGGGTCTTCACTACATCCCCCTCAGTATGGAGACCACGGAGAATAAAAGACCGCAGAGACTGATGGGCGCAGAAAGTGGTGACGCTGAACCTGCAGAGATACAAGAGATCAAATGTCTCATAGGGTCACACTCACAGCCCTACATGTGTGGAGACCTCAAGTAGACGAGACCGCGAGACTGATGAGGGTCAAGAGCGGACCTTGAACCTGACGGAGATAATAGGGCTCATTTACCTAAGGGGCCCTAATCACCGGTTTCCGAATATTACTCATTTTGCGCCATTTGTCCCTGAATTGCCCCGGGTTTTTGGCGCACGTGATCGGATGTGGTGCATCGGCGCCGTATTGCAATTTTTTTTTCAAATTAGCCAAAATTATTGATGATCCTAGTGGTACATCTTAGTATGATATAGAGTGGTTACATGTTCTAGGAACTGGTATCGTGCCGGTTGATCGCCCTTACCTTGTGATGCTCACAGTGCATATTAGACGGCAGTGAGTCGACAGACCGAGATATGCAGGTGGTGTACAGGTGAATCCAATGCTTTGGCTTTCATTGAAGTTTTTCCGATCTTTCGGGTCTTGAAGGCGTCGACGTGCAGAAGGAGAATACGAGAGGACATTGTACAAGAGGGAGCCGTATCCTCATGTCTCCTTGAATTACATTGCGTGTTAATGTTTATCTGGAGATACAGACCTCAATGACCTCATCCGGTCTAACAATCACCACATCACCAGCCACCAGGATCTGCAGGTGATGAGGGCCGGCAGATAGACCCAGCGGGTACGCCAGGCTGATGTAACCGCGGTGCATCCCCTTATCTGGGCGCTGTTGAGAGCGGGTGATACGATTGTCTTGTCAATAGGTCAGATTAACAATACGAATGATGTGGCAAGTCCCAGGCGTCGGAGACCACAGATGACAACAGAAGGAACGACAATGAAGGTAAAATTCATGATATAGAGAGCGGACTCCACCAGGCAGATGAACAGAAATCTCGCCCCCGAGCCTCACTATTGGAGGTTTGTTATTCCATAACAGGACTCCGCCCACAAAGATGGTGGAAGTATTCCCAGGCTGGAGAAGCAGTCGATCCGATATCCAGTCCCATCCCCCCACTGATGTAAGATATGCACGCTATGGTCTGTGTTGGGCTGGTAATCCTGGGTCACACCTCTTTGCTGTGGTCTCAGATTATAAACCTCATTTGGTTGACACTTGACGCAAAACCCACAGCACGATACCCGGCACAGTCATCTTACCTTCATGTTTGCCCACAAGGTTTACTACAGCTGGATTCAGGCACCGTTTTACTTGTCCCGACATGCTGTGACTGGGTTGGGTATTCAAGCTCCCTGCCCAGATCACATCTGCTGGTACTGGTAACGTCCATATCGCCTATGGATGGTGAAATTCGTATCGGGCAGGTCCTAACCTTCTTCATCAATATCACTGTGTACTGAACAGCTGGGAGGAAGTGAATGGAGCTGCAGAGGAACACAATATTTCAATTGGAAAGAACATATCAGAATCTTTACATCCCCTCACGTTCCCTGTCTCATCTGTTCCTCTGGACACATTCCCTTGCTCTGTTGGACCTTCTTTGTCATAGAGACAGGTGTATGGTGCTGAAGCTGGTAGTAGGACAGAGCTATGGACATGAAGGAGGATTCAATCCTGATTGTAGATATAAACACCCCATGAGCTTCTGACCAACGCGTTTCGACGTGTATATTTTTGTAAAGGCTACTTTATATTTGTTACCCCTCTACTACGGCAGTGTCGAGACAGGTCCCTCATAGTACAGAGTGATCCTCCATTGGGCCCTGGGTCAACCCAATACTGAACCGCCAGAGTCCATCATAAACATCACATTTGGAGGCCTGGGGGATACTAGAATGGGCCCCCCCAATTTTGATTTCTCTGTGGGCCTAAGGACACCCAGTCCCGACCTGACTACTGGTGTCAAGGAAGGACTAATCACACGACCACTGTGTTACTATGTAATGATAAACAAGGAAAGAATAGAAAGAAACAAAACAGAAAAGAATAGGTAATTAGTATAATCGTGCCCTACACTGATGAATTTACACTGTAAATGTCCAAATATCCATTTATACGAATTGACCAACACATGTCTACAAACACTAACCAGAGGTTTCCATCCACTATATAAAAGCAGGAGGAGTCCATTCCGATTGTAAGTGAAATGCCGTATGCTTTATTAATGTACTCCCTCCCATCCCTATTAACCACATCCGCGCACTTCGGAATTGTAGAGTAGATGGGGTTTTGGCCATTTGGGGATATCATACGGTGATAAAGAATTATCTCCCCCCGGCATTTTACACACGTCAAACAATTTGATCATTTCATACGCTAAGGATAAAACAATGCGTTCTCAAGACCACCCTGCAGACAATGGTGTGTGGGTGTTTTATCACGGCTTCTCACCCCACATGTGGTGTAGGTAGGGCCTGTCGTGGTATAATAGGCTGCACAAGCCCCTATGGATACTTAAGAGGCCAAGCATGAGTAATCATATGCCATATTGTGAATACCCCCTATGTGTGTATATAATGGGGGTAATTTACTAAGGTCCCTATTCGCGTCTTCCCGACGTGTTAACCTTAATATGTATCCGATTTGTCAGCCGATTTTCCCTGTATTGGCCTGGGATTAGTGCACAACATCGGATTTTGGCGCTCGGTCGCTGGCATGCATCGCGGAAATCGTGGGGCTGGCCCACGAAACCCGGCGGTTCGAAAACGCCAGCATTTAAAAAAAAAATGTGTCGCAAAAATTGCACTTACCTTCACCAGGAATAGGCTGGTGGAATTACAGGCATTCCAGCGGGCCTCGGGGAATTCAGCGCGCAGGCGACATCTGGTGGCGCAGAGGAACCTGCCTTAGTGAATCCCGTCCGGACCCGTATCCACCGCAGTAGAACGCGCCCTGGATCTGCGAATGGGCCGTGGTAATTACTGCCCACAATGTGTATACACCAACACTATTGGGCATATTTCTCAGGACCGCTGCGCCCCGCCACTGGCGCAGAGGCCCTGAAATATCGCAAATGCTATCTGTTTGCTAGCTTTTGCGATTATTTTCCCCAATACCGCCGACCTTCACGCCAGTTGGGGCGTGAAGGGGCGTGAAAGTGGGCGGGCCGGCGGCCAGCGGGGGGCGGCCAACGGGAGTGGCCGGCGCGGGGCGTTTACTGTCCCCGGCGCCGCGCACTAGCTGCGCCGTCGACTTTTCATACCGTAAAAGTCGCCGGTTGCTTTTTTCTACCCAGAGCAGGGCCTGGCGTAGGGACATACTCTGCGCAACTGGCAGCCCGATACATGAAGAGGCAGAAGCCTACTTCATGTCATCAGGCTCTACTTTGCAGCGGCGGGGCCTACTCAACCGCTGGCGCACGAGTCGCCAGCGTATGATAAATATCCCCCTATGTTGTACCGTATAATTCGAAAATTCTCCCACTCGGCTTATACTGGTATATCAACAATCAACAACTGATTAACTCCTTTCTGAAACCCCTGGCAGCTCCTCTTCTTGTCATGTCCCCGGTACCAGGTCATCAGCGGTCCTGTGCTGGCCATACTGGGACTGACAAGTTAGATATCCAGGGGACAGTGCTGGCTATATACTACAGGGGGGGCTAGGCTGCTATAACTACAGGGGACTAGCTGGCTATGCTACTACAGGGGGCAGGCTGCTTATAAGTACACGGGGGCTGGCAGGCTTTAAACTACAGGGGGCAGCTGCTAGTTTACTACAGTGGGCAGGCTGGCTGTATCTACAGGGGACAGACCTGGGCTATATACTACAGGGACCTAAGCTGGCTATATATACGCGGGGGCAGGTCTTGTATAGCCCACTACGGGCGAGGCCTGGCTGTATACTACAGGGGGACAGACGGCTATATACTAGCAGAGGACTGCTGGCTTATATACTAACGGGGGGCAGGCCTTGCTATATAGTACAGGGGGGCTGGCAGGCTTTAAACTCAGGGGGGGGGCAGGCTGGCTACATACTAATTTAGTGCAATCAAATTATACTTGGGATGGCTTAACTCGAGTATATACGTATATAATTTTATTATTTATTGTATGTTTGTATAAATCTATGGATGTGTCATTCTGTGTGTATAATCCTGTATGAGTTTGCATATTCTGTATTTATGAGTGTATAATGTAATATAGAACATAAATGTGTTCTAATGAGTGTAAACTTTTATGTGTGTGTATGAGTATAATGTGGTAACGCTTTCCCTGACCAGCAGCAGCTCTCTCCCTAGCGGCATCCAGACACAGAATGATCCGAGCAGCGCGGGCAGCGGCTAGTCTATTCCAGGGTCACCTGATCAGGCCAGCCAACCACTGCTATCGACGTGTGAGGGTACCACGTCATGCTGGGTGGAGTGCAGAGTCTCCTGGCTTGTGATTGGCTCTGTTTCTGGCCGCCAAAAAGCAAAACGGCGGGAGCTGCCATTTTCTCGAGCGGGCAAAGTATTCGTCCGAGCAACGAGCAGTTTCGAGTACGCTAATGCTCGAACGAGCATCAAGCTCGGACGAGTATGTTCGCTCATCTCTAATCATTATGTTTAATTTTTTGGTTAGTACGCCGCCTAGTGGCTGTCAGCTGTTATTGTTATTAGTTGTAAAACATGTAATTGTCTAATGCTTATGTCATTGTCATGTGACCTATGACTTAATGCAATCTTATTGGTAGTAGGTGAAATGCATTGTGGGAGCTTCCACCATTTTGAGACTGTACTTTGGGGAGATCAGACACTCTCCATCTTAGTCATTCTACCCGCCATATATTTTCTCCTTTTTATTCCTTGTGAACAGCATAGCTGGTAAGAGGTGTAAAATAATGTTATAGTCTATGAACTCAGTTACTGTTAATGAACTGTAATGCTTTGTAAGTAGACTGGCTAACATACATTATGTTATATACATGTAAATGTATTCCTACTGTTCTTGCAGGATTATAGATCTGTACTTTATTCTGATTACCTATATGTGCTTGTTTCAGTTTTACCATTAAACAGACATCTGAATATCCAAATCCTCACTGTTCAGTTGTCAACCTGTTGGAGCAATAAAGTTTGACTACATAACCACAACAGTCCAGCTTATTGGAAGACAGGAAGGTTTATGCTGTATGTCAGAGTATACACAGCTGTGACGTATATGAAGACAGAACAACCACGTCATCAGGTCAGATCAGCATCTGTCCATATATGGTCACTGCATCTCCTAGGGTTCCCCAGAGCAGACATCGGGAGGGAATCCTTTTCAGAGAAGTGTCGGGCTTAGCAAAGAGCAGGGACCACGTCATCAGCTCAGATCAGTATCTGTCCATATATGGTCACTGCATCTCCTAGGGTTCCCCAGAGCAGACATCGGGCAGGGAATCCTTTTCAGAGAAGTGTCGGGTTAGCGGAGAGCAGGGACCACGTCATCAGGTCAGATCAGCATCTGTCCATATATGGTCACTGCATCTCCTAGGGTTCCCCAGAGCAGACATCGGGCAGGGAATCCTTTTCAGAGAAGTGTCGGCTTAGCGGAGAGCAGGGACCACGTCATCAGGTCAGATCAGCATCTGTCCATATATGGTCTCCAGGGCTTCCCCAGACACAAGCTATTTATTTAGTTAAATTAAATAAAGTTTTGGCCAGGCTGAGATTCGAACCTGGGACCCTCTGCACTGCAGACAGGAGCTTAACTAACTGAGCTATAAGCCCAGTGATACAGAGCTGAGGATTTCTGGTAACTAAGAAGTGTTATCTGCCACTGTTACACTGTGACACAGACTAATGCAATGATATATAGAGAGGGATCTTCTCAGAGATTATTATTGTAATTATTCAGACTATTATTATTATAAATTTTATTATTTTTATTATTATGTAGACGATTATTAATAATAGTAAAAATAATAATAATCATCTCAATAATAATAATAATAATAATCTCCATAATAATAATAATAATCTCTATAATAATAATAATAATAGTCTCAATAATTACAATAATCTCTGAGAAGATCCCTCCCTATATACCAAGGCATTAAGTCTGTGTCACAGTGTAACAGTAGTCATAGTTCTTAGTTACCAAAATTCTAATCCTTGATAATCACAGAGATTATAGCTCAGTTGGTTGGGGCGTTGTGACATTATTGTACATGGACACTGCAGGTTCTAGGTTCAAATCCCATAGAGGATAATTTTTTTTTTTTTATTGAGATGATTTTTATTATTATAATATGGCTAAAATTTGGGGCGTGGCCAGGGAGTGCCGCCATTTTGTCCCTCTTTCCCTTTCACAAATGTTGGGAGGTATGCCATGTGCAGGGGGTGCACTATGTGCAGTGTCCTGTGTACTATGTGCAGGGTGTACTATGTGCAGTGTGTACTATGTGCAGGGGGTGTACTATGTGCAGTGTCCTGTGTACTATGTGCAGTGTCCTGTGTACTATGTGCAGTGTCCTGTGTACTATGTGCAGGGGGTGTACTATGTGCAGTGTCCTGTGTACTATGTGCAGTGTCCTGCGTACTATGTGCAGGGTGTACTATGTGCAGTGTCCTGTGTACTATGTGCAGGGTGTACTATGTGCAGTGTGTGCAGTGTCCTGTGTACTATGTGCAGTGTCCTATGTACTATGTGCAGGGTGTACTATGTGCAGGGTGTATTATGTGCAGTTCTAGGTTCATAACTGGGGGAGCAGAGGGCACATTACAGAGGAGGGGCAGAGGGCACATTACTGGGGGGGGGCAGAGGGCACATAACTGGGGAGGCAGAGGGCACATTACTGAGGGGGCAGAGGGCACATTACTGGGGGAGGCAGAGGGCACATTACTGGGGAGAGAAGTGTCGGCTTAGCTGAGAGAGCAGGGACCACGTCATCAGGTCAGATCAGCATCTGTCCATATATGGTCACTGCATCTCCTAGGCTTCCCCAGAGCAGACATCGGGAGGGAATCCTTTTCAGAGAAGTGTCGGCTTAGCGGAGAGAGCAGGGACCACGTCATCAGGTCTGATCAGCATCTGTCCATATATGGTCACTGCATCTCCTAGGGTTCCCCTTTTTTTTTTTTTAATTGAGATGATGGAGGACCTCATCTTAGGAGCGATGGCGGCACAAACGCTTGACACCAGTTTTGTTAGATTTGAACAATGGGGGGGAGCTCCCTCTCCGGGGCGCAGGTCTATGTCCACGTTTGTGTGGAAAGGGCTCACGAGGGTCTTGTGCACTTACCGTAGAGTCGGACCTCCAGATGCTCCAGGTCATTGTGTGGAACTGTAGGTCCGATCATTTTAGTCATCCAGCTGACGAGTCCAATGGCCATTATGCAGCAGGAGGACGGTGGGGTGTGGCCTGTAGGGTGTGGCCTGTAGGGTGTGGCCTGTGGGGTGTGGCCTGTGGGGTGTGGCCTATGGGGTGTGGTCACCTCATTTTGGGCTGAATTTGTGACACCTTTGTCTTCTTTCCTTCCCGGGGGGGAGAGTTCCTGGAGTTGGGGTCATTACTAAATCCAATGCTGGAATTCTCATCCTAGGAATTTAATGGCCACCTCCAGCCAATCACAGCCCTGCCGACCTCCGCAGGGAGGAGCTTGTACACACCAGACAATCTCGAAAATACACACACGGAAATATTTATTCCGAAAAATTAAATTAGGTGCAACTACCTCCTACATCAGAGAGTGAGGACACGCAGATAAGACGCGTGCGACAGGGGGAGGGGTGACGGTACATTTCACAGCCACCTGCCGGGGGAGGGGCTTCTGGGAAAGGGCGGGGTCCACCAGGATAATAATACTGAGTATCACCCTGTCGCTAAATGTCACATGTGCTGCACTCTGGGCGGGGCTTATGAGAGTACTCAGGGGCAGGTCTGTGGGGCAGGTCTGTGGGGGCCGAAAATATCCAGGAGGGCGGCAGCTTCACCTCGTCGGCTGACGAGTCAATACAATATAAGTTAATGTAACAGTAATGTCCATAAGAGGGCGCTAGAGAGCGAGCTCAAAGTCTGTATCCAGGAAAGCCCCACCTCTACTGTAAACCCCTCCCACGAGGAGCTCAGCCCCTCCTCAAATCACTTCTACATTTGATTACACAGACAAGAAGATTCCACGGGTTGGTCCACCAAAAATCTTCTGCCGTACGACTAAGGCCATAACCACGAAATCCAAGGCACGGAAACATTTACACTGGCATCGGCATCTCGTTATATTCATCCACCCCCTCCTGCTCATCGAAGATCGGCTGCACATCATCAGCGTCCAACTGCGGAGAGACGAGAGTCTAAGAAAGAACTCCGCCTACATCCCAAGCCACCAATCACCTGCTGAATCTCATCTGTATAATATATCATCCACTGTATACTGGATATTACACCTCACCTGTATCTCACCTGTCACTGTGTATTATACCGTATACTGGATATTACACCTCACCTGTATCTCACCTGTCACCGTGTATTATACCGTATACTGGATATTACACCTCACCTGTATCTCACCTGTCACCGTGTATTATACCGTATACTGGATATTACACCTCACCTCTATCTCACCTGTCACCGTGTATTATACCGTATACTGGATATTACACCTCACCTGTATCTCACCTGTCACCGTGTATTATACCGTATACTGGATGTTACACCTCACCTGTATCTCACCTGTCACTGTGTATTATACCGTATACTGGATGTTACACCTCACCTGTATCTCACCTGTCACCGTGTATTATACCGTATACTGGATGTTACACCTCGCCTGTATCTCACCTGTCACCGTGTATTATACTGTATACTGGATGTTACACCTCACCTGTATCTCACCTGTCACCATGTATTATACCGTATACTGGATATTACACCTCACCTGTATCTCACCTGTCACCGTGTATTATACTGTATCAGTGGTCACTTACACATTTCATTTCTCGGTCAGTGAAGATTCTTCTTAGTATGAAAATCCTCAGAGGAACAGTGAGGATGAGGATGAAGGGGAAGGCGAGAGACGCGGCCGTGGACATGACGGCCCATAGAATGGCCAGACAGACCAGCTGCAGCGCATCTCCTAGGGTTCCCCAGAGCAGACATCGGGAGGGAATCCTTTTCAGAGAAGTGTCGGCTTAGCGGAGAGAGCAGGGACCACGTCATCAGGTCAGATCAGTATCTGTCCATATATGGTCACTGCATCTCCTAGGGTTCCCCGGAGCAGACATCGGGAGGGAATCCTTTTCAGAGAAGTGTCGGCTTAGCGGAGAGCAGGGACCACGTCATCAGGACAGATCAGCATCTGTCCATATATGGTCACTGCATCTCCTAGGGTTCCCCAGAGCAGACATCGGGCAGGGAATCCTTTTCAGAGAAGTGTCGGCTTAGCGGAGAGCAGGGACCACGTCATCAGGTCAGATCACCATCTCTCCATATATGGTCACTGCATCTCCTAGGGTTCCCCAGAGCAGACATCGGGCAGGGAATCCTTTTCAGAGAAGTGTCAGGCTTAGCGGAGAGCAGGGACCACGTCATCAGGTCAGATCAGCATCTGTCCATATATGGTCACTACATCTCCTAGGGTTCCCCAGAGCAGACATCGGGAGGGAATCCTTTTCGCAGAGAAGTGTCGGCTTAGCGTCTCCTAGCAGGGACCATGTCATCAGCGTCAGAATCAGCAGCTGTCCAATGTTGGTCACTGCATCTACTAGGCTTCCCCAGAGGCAGACAAGTCGGCAGGAGAATCCTTTCAGGAAAGTGTGGCCTTAGCGGCCTTACATAAGCAGAGGACCTCACAGTCATCAGCTCAGATCAGCATGTCCGGTTGTGTACTATCTAGGTCGTCACTGGCATTCACTGGGGTCCCCGAGGAGCAGGACATGCGGAGCTCCACTGCAATCGAATCCTTTGTCAAACTTCTATAAGCTTCGGCTTAGCGCATGAGCAGGGACAACGCCATCAGTCTCAGCGTTCAGCATCTCTACCATAAGGGTCACTGCCTCTCCTAGGATCCCACGACAGCGTACACGGTTGAGGTAAAGTTCCTTTTCAGAAATGTCGGGCTTAGGCCTGGTATGTGCGGGGATCCAACACTTCCACTTCAGCAGCGCAATCAGCAATCGCTGTCCATTAGGTCACTGATGCTCCTAGGGGTTCCCCAGAGACGACATCGGGCGGGAACCTCCTTTTCAGATAAGTGTGGCCCTTAGCGGAGAGCAGGGACACGTCATAGGTCAGCTTCAGATCAGTCATCTGTCCATATATATGGTCACTGAGTCTCCTAGGGTTACCCCAGAGCAGACCATCGGTGAGGAATCCTTTTTTGCAGGGAAGTGTCGGCCTTAGCGGAGAGACAGGGACCACGTAATAGGGTCAGATAGCACTGTCCATTATGTGGTCACTGCAGTCTACTAGGGTTCCCCAGAGCGTAGAACATAGGGCAGCGGAATCCTGTTCAGAGAAGTGTCGGCCACCCGTGTTTTAGCGATGAGAGATGGCACGGCAACAGGGCTCAGGGGATCAGGCCACTCATGCGAGATAGAACTGGTACCATATATGGTCACTGCTCTCCTAGGGTTACCCAGAGCAGAATCGGGCAGGGAATACCTTTTATATAGAAGTGCGTGCTTAGCGGAGAGCAGGGTACGACGCATCAGGTCAGATCAGCTCTGTCCATATATGGTCTTCTGCAATCTCTAGGTTCCCCAGAGCAGGCATGGCGGGAATCCTTTTCACGAGAACAGTGAGCTTATATTGTGGCAGAGATCAGTGGACCCACGTCACAGGGTCAGATCAGTCATCTGTCCCATATTGGGTCACTATCATATCCTAGGTTCCCCTCCCCCCCCCATAGCAGCATAAGGGAGGGATCCCTTTTCTCGAGGAAGTGTCGGCGTTAGCAGAGATGCAGGGACCGACGTTAATTCAGGCTCCATCGTGGATCCACAGACAGTGCATCTGTCTCATATAATGTTGGCCCGCATCTCCTAGGCGTCCCATTGCAGACATCGGGCAGTTGGTAAATAACTTTTCAGAGAATCATCGTCAGCTAAGCAGGAGAGTCAGGACCACGTCATCCTCAGATCAAGCATCGTCCATATCGGTCACTGCATCTCCGAGGGGTTCCTAAGAGCAACATCGGTTTGAAACCTGTTTTTCAGAGAGTGTCATGCTTAGCGAGAGCGGACGCCACGTCATCAGGTCCGATTCAGCATCCTGTTCTCATTGGACAATCTCACTCCGGAATCTCCTAGGTTCCCTCAGAGCAGACATCGGAGGAGAAGGAATCCTTTATCAAGAATGGTCGGCTAGCATAGAGCAGGGACCATAATGGAGTGCACGTCATCAGGTTCAGATTCCCCCCATCTATGCCAATATTGGTCACTTCTACGCAGCTCCGTGGAGGGTGTCCCCAGAGCACGACTCGGCCAGGGAATACCTTTTCACAGAAGTGCTCTGGCTTAGCGCGCCTACAGGGACCTCAACCGTCTCACTTCAGAATCACCATCTGTCATATATGTCCACTGCATCTCGTCTATTTGTTTCCCCAGAGCAGACATCGGAGGGAACATTTTCCAGAGAAGTGTCGCTTAGCGGAGAGGCAGGGACCCGTCATCATGTCAGATCACCATCGGTCCTGAGGGTCACGGCAATCCTCCCTAGGGTTCTCTCCAGAGCCGACATCTGGGCAGGTATCCTTTTCAAGAGAAGTGTCGCTTTTAGCAGATGAGCTGGGGACCAATACGTCCATACCAGCAGATCAGTATCTGCAGAGGTCGATGCATCTCCGAGGGTTCCCACAGAGTGCAGGCCAGAGTTCACAGGGTTGCAGCGAACCTTTTTCAGATGAAAGTGTCCCGGGCTTAGCAGAGAGAGCAGGGCCAGCTACGCATCAGCTTCAGACAAGCATCGTCCATATATGGTCCTTCAATCTCCTAGGGTTCCTTCCCCAGAGCAGACATCAGGCAACGGGAATCCTTTTCCGAGAATTCGTGGCTTAGCGGAGAGCGGACCACAGGTCATCAGGTCAGATCACCATCTGTACCCTGAATGGTGTGGCTCACCTGCTTCTCCTACGTTTCCCCTAGAGCCAGACATGACAGGAATCCTTTCCAGAGAAGGAGTGTGGGGAGTGTCGGGGCTTGCGAACAGGACCCTCGACTTCATCAGCTTCAGCATCATCATCTTCCACAATGGTGCAGCGCATCTCCTAGGGGTCCCCAGACAGACATGGGGAGGGAATTCCTGGTGCAGAAGAATAAGTGTCGGGCTAGCGCGAGCGACAGGGATCTCGAACGTCATCAGCTCAGAGTCACCTCTTTCCATTTAATGAATGGTTCCATAAACATGGCATCCTGCCTAGGGTTTCCTCCCCAGAGCTAGACATCGAAGCAGGTGGATCCTGTTCAGAGAGTGTCGGGCTAGCGGAAAGCCAGAGGACCCCTCATCACAGGTCACTATCAGGATCTGTCCATATCATGTTCCATGCTCTCCTAGGGTTCCCCCAATCAGACTCGAGGCAGGTGAATCCTTTTCAAGATTTCGGGTTAGCGAGAGCAGGACCTCACAGTCATCACTTTCAGATCAGCATCGGTCCCAATATGGTTCCCTACATGCATCGCCTAGGTTCCCAGAGCAGAGACAGTTCGGGCAGGGAAGCCATCTTTTCAAGAAGTGTCCTGGCATAGCGGAGAAGCTTCAGTGACCCCACTGTGCGTCACAGCTCGAGATCTCTATCTATAGTTCACCTTTACATCTCCTAAGGCTCCCCAGAGGCATTACAATCGGAGGGAATCCTTTTTCATGGAGAAGTGATCGGCTTATGCAACAGAGCAAGTCGACCCATGTCCATCAGTCAATATCACCAGCTGTCCATCTTCTCCTGCCTGTACCTCTAATCCCCTGTACACACCTCCTGCCTTGTACTCTCTCCTGTCTATACACTCTATTTGCGGCCTGTAACCTTTCTCCACTTTCTCCTGCCTGAACACGCTCCCTCCTGTTTTTCTACTACGCCTGGCCTTAGCTCATCTGCGTAGCTCCGTACTCTCTGCTAGTCCGGACCTCTCTGCTGCCACGTATAACCGCTACCCTATACAGCGCTCCGCAGCCTTACTTCTCTCCTGCCTGTACCTCCCCTGCCTGTAACTACTTCCTTCCGTACTCTGTCTGCTGTTTCTCTCCTGCCTGTACTCTCTCCTCCCTGTTTCTGTAATGTCTCTCCGCCTGTGAACACTCTCCTGCCTGTACAACTCTCCTGCCTGTACTCTCCCTGCTGCCTGTACTCTCTGCTGCCTTTAACTCTTCTGCTCCTGATACCCCTCCTGCCTGTACACCTCCTTGCTGTACCTCTCCTGCCTGTACTCTCTGTACTCTCATCTCTCCTGCCTGTACACTCTCCTGCCGTTACACTCCTCTCTCCTGCTCTCCTGCTCTTCCCTGTACTCTCTGCCTGCCTGTACTCTCTCCCTGCCTGTACTCTCTTCTCTACCTGACTTCTCTCCTGCCTGTACTCTCCCCCTCGTCCTGCTTCTGCACGTTCCCTTCCTGTACAACTTCCTTCCGTACACATCGCCCGGCCGGTACACGCTCCTGCCTGTTAAACTCGCCCACTTTCCCTCCTGATACTCTCCCTGCCCTGTACACTCTCCTGCCCTTACTACCTCGGAAACGTCATCCGGCATGTACTTCTCTCCTGCCTTACTCTCTGCGGCCTGTACTCTCTGCTGCCCGGTACCTCTCCTCCTGTACCCTCTCCTGGCCTGTACACTCTCCTGCCTGTCCACATCTCCTGGCTGTTACACTCTCGCTGCTCTACGCCTCATCCCGGTGCCGGCACTGTACACTCTTCTAGATCATAGCCGTGTACCACGCTCCTGCCGTATCTTCTGAGCTCCTTAGCCTGTACTGCCTCCTCCTGCCTGTGCCCTTCTGTCCTGCCTGTACTCCTCGCCGAGCCGTGGACGGCTCTCCTGCCCTACACTCCTACTCTGGCCTGTACTCTCTTCCCTCTCCGGCCTTCACTCTCCTCCTGACTCTCTCCTTCTCTACTCGGCCTTGTTACACCGCTTGCCCCCACCCCTCCTCACGTGCTCGCTCACTGTCTTTACTACGCGTCTCCTGCCTGTACTTCTCCTCTCGTTGCCTGTCCAATCTCTGCCTGGCCTGTACTCTCCTGCTGCCTGTACTTCTCCCATCCGCCTCTTCTGCTGCCCGGTGCAGCTCCGTTCCTACCTGCCTGTTCTCTGCCTCGCCGCCTGTCCTCTCCCCTCCGTTGCCTGTACTCTCTTCCACGCGATCCTGCCTGTGCCTCTCGTGCCTCCCGCCTGCCCGGTACACTCTCTCTGCCTGTGCTGCTTTTGCGGCACTTACGCTCTTCCTCCCGTACCGCTCTTAGCTGCTGTACTCGCCCCATGCCGTACCCGTCTCCTGTCCTGTGCTCTTTGCGGCCTTGTTACCTTCATCTCTTCTCTCCTGCCTGTACTCTCTGTGCCTGTACTTACTCTCTCCCTGCCGGTGCTCTCGCCTGCTGTGCTCTCTTCCTGCCTGTACACTCTTCCCTGCCCTGTACTCTCCTGGCTGCCTGTACCTCAACCTTCGCCTCCTGTCGCTCTTGTCTGCTGTACGCTCTCCTGCCTGTACTCTCCGGCTCGCTGCCTGTACCGGCTCTTCTGCTGCCTGGTACTCTCTCCTGCCTGTCTATCTTCCCTGCCTGTAACTCTCTCCTTGACCTATACCTTGCTGCCGGGTAACACTCTCCCACTCCCCTGTCCTGTAACACTCTCCTGCCCTGCGCTTACTCTTCCTCGGCCTGTACACTTCCTACCTGCCTGGGCTCTTGTGCGGCCTTGTACTCTCTCCTGGTCTGTTTCCTCTTCCTGCCGATATTTCTCACTCATCCCATGCAGGTACTCGCTAATCCATGCCTGTACTCTCTCCTTTCCTGCCGTGCTGTGCTCACATCACTCTCCTCCTCCTCTCTGCTCTGCCCTCTCCCTTCTCCTGCCTTGCTGTTTGCGGCCTTAACACACTCTCACTGCAACTAGTAATCTTACTCCTCTCTCCTCCTGCCTGTACTCTCTCCTCTGATATAACGAGCCGTGCACCTGTGTGATATAACGAGCCGTGCACCTGAGTGATATAACGAGCCGTGCACCTGTGTGATATAATGAGCCGTACACCTGTGTGATATAACGAGCCGTGCACCTGTGTGACATAATGAACCGTGCACCTGTGTGATATAACGAGCCGCGCACCTGTGTGATATAACGAGCCGTGCACCTGTGTGATATAAAGAGCCGTGCACCTGTGTGATATAAGGAGCCGTGCACCTGTGTGATATAAGAGCCGTGCACCTGTGTGACAATGGAGAGATTCTTGCCCACTGGAAATAAACCTAGAAGCTTTCTATAGCAGGACAGCAAGCAGAGATCTAGAAAACTGTGGGGAATTGATACAGAAAGTACATTGGAATATTATATAACTTTCCATTGTTCAAACAATAACATTTAAAGGGATATTTCCATTTCAGCAAATAAGTCTTTAAGTTCTATGTGATGTATATGTGCTGCCTGTGTATACAGTGTATGGTGTGTATATACTATATATACAGGGGAACTAATACAGGGATTTATTACTTATTTATTGGTTTCTCTTCATATCACCCCCATGAGGTTATAATAGACCCTTGGGGGGCATTTACACATTTATTTGCAGGTTGGGGGATAATAAGGCGGAAGGCGGTCAAAGACAATGGGACTTATACTGTGAGGACAATAGTGGAGGAGGGGGGGGGGGTTAGGGCACCCAATTCATTTTGGTAAAGATATAACTGTAATTTGTTGGGGCCGGTAGAGTCACACACAGCAATGTAGTTACAGGAGCCTCCGCCCCCTGGATGTGTTACTTATGTTATGTCCTCACTCCTATTGGTCCATGTGACTGTTTGTACTCTGTAATGTTATATTATATTTGTATCTGTCCCCTGAGATGTGTAATGCTCCGGAATATGATGGCGCTGTATAAATGAAGATTATTATTATGCTGTATGTGTGTATATATGCTGTACATTTGTATATGACACTGTAGGTGTGCATAGCTCCCAACCGTCCCGATTTTGCCGGGAAAGTCCCGTTTTTCGTACCTCTGCCCCGCGTCACGGGCAGCTATGAGATTGTCACGGATTCTCCCCCCAGGTCCCGCTGTGTCCCGGCGCTGTGTCCGCAGAGTAAATACTTTGAAAGCCAGAACTCACAGTACAGAATGGCTTCTACAGACATCAGGAGGGAATCCTTTTCAGAGAAGTGTCGGCTTAGCGCAGAGCAGGGACCATGTCATCAGGTCAGATCAGCATCTGTCCATATATGGTCACTGCATCTCCTAGGATTCCCCAGAGCAGACATCGGGCAGGGAATCCTTTTCAGAGAAGTGTCGGGTTAGCGGAGAGCAGGGACCACGTCATCAGCTTCAGATCAGTATCTGTCCATATATGGTCACTGCATCTCCTAGGCTTCCCCAGAGCAGACATCGGGCAGGGAATCCTTTTCAGAGAAGTGTCGGCTTAGTGGAGAGCAGGGACCACGTCATCAGCTTCAGATCAGCATCTGTCCATATATGGTCAGTGCATCTCCTAGGGTTCTCTCACCTGTCACCCTGTATTATACCGTATACTGGATGTTACACCTCACCTGTATCTCACCTGTCACCGTTTATTATACCGTATACTGGATATTACACCTCACCTGCATCTCACCTGTCATCGTGTATTATACTGTATACTGGATATTACACCTCACCTGTATCTCACCTGTCACCGTGTATTATACTGTATACTGGATATTACACCTCACCTGTATCTCACCTGTCATCGTGTATTATACTGTATCAGTGGTCACTTACACATTTCATTTCTCGGTCAGTGAAGATTCTTCTTAGTATGAAAATCCTCAGAGGAACAGTGAGGATGAGGATGAAGGGGAAGGCGAGAGACGCGGCTGTGGACATGACGGCCCATAGAATGGCCAGACAGACCAGCTGCAGCGCCGACTTCTATACTGTACTGACCCTCCTCACTGCCCACACATGAGACGGCTTCTATACTGTACTGACCCTCCTCACTGCCCATACATGAGACGGCTTCTATACTGTACTGACCCATCACAGCCCACACATGAGACGACTTCTCAACTGTACTGATCCATCACTGCCCACACATGAGACGACTTCTATACTGTACTGACCCTCCTCACTGCCCACACATGAGACGGCTTCTATACTGTACTGATCCTCATCATTGCCCACACATGAGACGACTTCTATACTGTACTGATCCTCCTCACTGCCCACACATGAGACGACTTCTATACTGTACTGACCCATCACTGACCACACATGAGACGACTTCTATACTGTACTGATCCTCATCACTGCCCACACATGAGACGACTTCTATACTGTACTGACCCATCACTGACCACACATGAGATGATTTCTATACTGTACTGACCCTCCTCACTACCCACACACGAGACGACTTCTATACTGTACTGATCCATCACTGCCCACAAATGAGATGACTTCTATACTGTACTGACCCATCACTGCCCACACATGAGACAACTTCTCTACTGTACTGACCCATCACTGCCCACACATGAGACAACTTCTCTACTGTACTGACCCATCACTGCCCACACATGAGACGACTTCTATACTGTACAGATCCATCACTGCCCACACATGAGACGATTTCTATAGTGTACTGACCCATCACTGCCCACACATGAGACGACTTCTATAGTGTACTGACCCATCACTGCCCACACATGAGACGACTTCTATACTGTAATGACCCTCCTCACTGCCCACACATGAGACGACTTCTATACTGTACAGATCCATCACTGCCCACACATGAGACGATTTCTATAGTGTACTGACCCATCACTGCCCACACATGAGACGACTTCTTGCACATCCAGATTTAGCTCATGTGCTTGCGCCATTTTTTCTTCATACTTTGCAAATCGTTCGTTTCAGGTGTAGAGTGTTCGGGTCTTATTATGTGTAATACGACCACCAGAGAAAAGGGGTAAGAAATTACGATGGTAGGAAAACGCGGGCAAAAGAGTAGAAGTTTCTTGCCCGGGCGGGGGGGGTTGGGGGGGGGCGCATCCTTCTGCTCGGACCAGGCGACCATTTATCATTGCAAATGTTATGCATGTGGTGTGGGCAGGCAGACTATCTACTTATGTTGGCGCCAGAGAGGGGGGGGTTCATTAAGAGCATGGACAGTATGAATCCTAAATCTTTGTGCCCTTGTCACATAGTAACCTCCTGCCCATAGTACACTCCCTGCACATAGTACACTCCCTGCACATAGTACACACTCCCTGCACATATAACACTCCCCCCCCTGCACATAGTAACACGCCCCTTCACTAAATACCCCCCCGTTCACATCAGATTCCCCCCCCCCCCCCCACTTCACCTCGTCCCCCCCCCCCTTCACCTCATGTCCAGCACCCCCCCACTTCCCATCAGGTCTTCGTGCCTGGCACCCCGGAATAGAAGTAGGGAAGCGGAAGGAAGGGGGAGGGAAAAAAGGAGAAGGGGGAGAGGGGGGGGGGGGGGGGGGTGAAGGGGGGAGGGGGAAAAAAAAGGTTGAAAAGGGAAGACAGAAGGGTAGGGGGAACGCCGGAGACGCGGCCAATGGGGCGGGGGAGGGGGAAGGGGGGGAGAGGGGAAGGGGGGGGGGTAGGGGTGAGGGGGGAAGGGGAAGAATAGATAAGGGAAGGAAGGGGGATAGCGCGGGGCCTCGTCGAGCCGGGGGGATGTCGATCGGACTCGGGGGCAAAACGAAACGGGCTCAACAACCGTGCTTCACCGGAATCCAACCCCGCCAGTGGGGGGTAAACGCACCGGGGGGGGGGTGGGAGAAAGGGAAAAAAAAGAGAGGGAGGAAAAAGGAAGGGTGGGGAAGGAGGCGGCTCGTACACACCCGCCCCTGGGCAATATGTACACACCCCCTGCATAGTAACACCCCTGCACATAGTACCACTACCCCCTGCATAGTACACACCCCGTTCACATAGTAACACGCACAGCACACGCACTGCAATGTCAAGGTACACCACTATACCAACCCTGACTAGGACGAATAAGCGTCTGCAAGCAGTAAACTCCCTGAAAATAGAACAAAACTCCTAGACACACCTGCCACATACTAACACACCCGCCAGATAACAGGGTACACAACGTCCCCTGCAGAACACGCACATAGTACACACCTCCCCCCTGCACATAGTACACACTGCACATAGTACACCCCCGCACATAGTTACACCCCTGCAGCATAGTACCCCGCCTGCAAATAACACTCCCTGCGACGGATAGGACACGTGGGGCGGGCCTAGCCCCACTAGTAACACTGGGACCCTTGCACGATAGTACAGGAAGGAGAGGGAGACACCCCCCATCACATATAGGGCACACCCCACAAAGGGCGCGTGGGGGTAGGGGGGGGAGGGCGTGTGCACAGTGAAGGATCTAGGCGGACGCACCGGGCCACGGTTACTGTCCACGATAGTACACGCCCCCCTTCAACATGAGTACACACCGCCGTGCACCGTAGTACCCACACCCCTGCACATAGTACACACCGTGCACCATCGCTGCACGAGACTACAACCACCACCGGAGCAGGAGGGTTAGAAGACTCACCTTGTCAGACATGAGGGTGGAGATGGACCTCCCAATCTCGTGGTAGTCCATATTGGACGTGCTGGGACCGAGTAGGATGAACAGGAATCGCACAGGAATGGGAACCTCCAAAACAGAGTCCAACTCCACCGCCTCCTGGAGACGCACAAACGCCATGGTGGGCTGGTCAAGGAACTCCACGCACCCTGAGGACACGCAAGGACAAAATGAGCAATTCACCAACATAAACAGCCGACAGACAAGACACCTGTGGACACTCACCGACCAGCACCACGCTGGCCTCCGCGTTCTCCGGGATCTTCTCCAGGAGCTTCAGTTCATGTTTAGATTTGGACCGTTGGATGGTGGGGAAGGAGGGAAGAGACTCTCGCTAAGGGATACACAGAGAAGGACACCATGACCGTCTGATCCTTATACAGAGGGGAACAGCTCATGTCTGCCTCATCTCACCTCACGATGATCCACCTCAATTCTGGCCTCCTGCTCTGCGGGGTCACCACCCATTAGAGGGTCAGTCAGGTTGGGCTCACTGTTCTGAGAAATATGGTTGTTGCTGTGATGTCCAAGCAGAGAGCCGAGACTGGCAGCTGAAATGTTCCTGGAGAAGGTCGAATCCTTCTCATCACTTGGATGGCTAAAAGGCAAGGAACATGTATCATCTTGTAGAAGGGTCCAGAGTAGTGACCATCCATGATCCCACATAACACATGGACACGTACAGACCTGTGCTTCAGGAGCAGCGCTCTCAGCACGTTGGCTCTGTCCTCAGCCTTGATCTGGTCACTGATGATCATCTGCTCCACAACCTGATGAGCGATTCCAGGCAGCGTTCTCTGGTCCAAGTCTAGAAGAACGGCACCTGGGGAAGAAAGGGAGATGCCTTCACATTACCAAACCCTACCATTTATCTCCTCCTCATCACTTATCTCACCCACTCATCCGCCACCAGAGCCACAATTCCTGATCTCTAACCTTATCTCACCTGAAGCCACCTCCAAGTTGCCATCTCCAATTTTCTACTAACCATGTGACAGCGTTCTCCGGAGCTCCAGAAGACTGCGGAAACTCAGAGAGGCCACGTGCGGCTTCCCCCATTGGTCTGTCTCAGCTTCCACATCTTCTTCAAATTTTATCCAGCGTGCGGTTTCCTTCCACTGCAATTCCTGGTGCTTGTCCAGGACTAACTCATTGAGCTCCACAAAAACCTGGGGAGGTGAGACAACGGACAGTAAGTCTCCTGCTCTGCCCCTCCTACAAGTGATGCCAGTATTCAGGCACCTTATTTTCAGTGCACGCCCCTTCTCACATCCACGCCCACTTTTTCATTCTAGGCAAAAATTGTCTAAAAACTTTTTAAAACCCCTGATAAAAGTGGCGCAAGGCATTTAAGTTTTGGGTGCAAATTATGAGAGAATTCTGTCTCCTGCAGATTGACCAACCTGCCCCAATGTGTCTCATAGACCGAAACTCTAAAGGCTTAAACCCAAAATCTGTATCCCCAGACCTCAGCGCTCCACACTGCACCAGCACTTTGGATGTATCGGAGGCCCTGGAGGGACCTCTCAGTAACCCTGTCACGACCTCCTGGCCTCACCTCGTGGGGCTGCAGTGTCACGCTCTTCCGATGCGGATGTCTCTCTTTGTGCTCCTTGTTAATGTGAACCACTTGCCCTTTGCTCTTTCGAACAAGATGTCTCCTTACAGCTGGAAGGTCCTCAAAGCGATGACCTACAAGAGACACGAGACGATAAATAATTCCTATACAGGTTAGAGGGCGTGGAAACACCCGGAATAATTGGGGGATATGGTGAGGGGTTATGGGGGCATCTGAATAGAGGTCAAGCCAATGGTATCAGACAGCAAGGTGTACATTGCGCCAAATGTGGACCTCAATGATGGCAGCTTCAGGTTCTGCCACCACACCTGACCCAACATGTCACTTCAAAGGCCCAAACACTAGTACTGGGACATGCTATAATCTGGTGGCCTTCTCCATGGAGACCACGTTCCCACAGAAAGAGCCTGGAGAGTTATTTTAGATGTGGGGCAAGTGGTCTAAAAAGGGACATTCAATCCAGGGTAAGCTTCTGCAGAGGGTATGGTGGACCATTATGACCATATAATGGATAGCCCTCTTGATATATAATCTAGGGCAGTGGTGGCGAACCTATGGCACGGGTGCCAGAGGTGGCACTCGGAGCCCTTTCTGTGGGCACTCAGGCCATCACCCTGCACAAAGGTCACCATTCAGGACTCCAAGTGACTTGAAGAGTGCAGGAGGAGCAAGGAGGAGTGGTCAGAGCTGGATTACCATTGAAGCCCCTTCTCAGGGCCTGCGATTCATCCTGTTAAAGGGACCTTAGAGGGACCTACAATAACAATCCAAATTTCTCCATCTTTCTACTGCATTGGTGTTTTCAGGATGCAAATACATATGAATCTGTGACACATCAGGGAGCAATACGTTACTTTAAATTGGCATTTGGCACTTTGTGAAAAATTTGTGGCTTTCAATTGTAGTTTGGGCACTCAGTCTCTAAAAGGTTCGCCATCACTGATCCAGGGTAATCATTTGTGGTGTGCATCTACATAGGTTTGTTCCGTGGTTTCTGAAGATCTGTGGCTGGGATAAGGAACTGCACAAATTTTAGGTCCAGGACAAGAACATCAGAGGCAAAAATCTCTTCCTCATAGGCAAGTTCTTACTCTTCATGTAGTCCAGATCGGCCGATGCCAGGGTCTGGGCCTCCGTCTCATCTGTAGGTACAAGGTGGTAGTGGTCCTCAGGATGGGTCATGCTGCCAATCCTGCGCCGTTCTGTAAGGCTGTAGCTGCGATGCGGGAGCTGCCTGTGAGGAGGACGCGCAGAGCCGGCTCCCTCTGTAGTCGGGGAGGTGCATTTTCCCTGTTCCTGTCTGATGATACCGGGATTATGGATATGAGGGATTTTAAGAAACACATCAACAAAATCTAGAACTGACGACTAAATTATATATCGCGACAACCAACTGCTACCTGTCCAACCTGACCATCTCTGTCTGTAGGGATCATCTACCCTCTGCGTCTACACCGCGACAGCTACCCTCTGCGTCTACACC
>WNYA01002647.1:0-36845 GCA_019512145.1 Engystomops pustulosus | reverse complement strand
CTTTAAAGATAAAAGTTAAAATTTCAAAGTTAAAACACATTGGCCAAGATTTATGAAGAAATCTATACACATGTATTTATGGAGTGGTGGCGCTAGTATTGTGTCGCGGCTGCACTATGCACGCCACAGCACAATCCTGTGCACAGAAAGGCGCGCATTCGCATCGGCCGCAACAGATTTATGTCAACAAGTCTGACAGAAATGTGGCGCACGCCCCTTGAACTGAGTGCAACAGGAAAAAATCTGGTGCACACAGTTCATGCACTTCAGACGCGTGCAGTATGCGCCAAATTCATGACTACTCAGATTCAGTCTTCATGAATGTGTCCCCCACTGCACAGTTTACATTTACTAAGGTCCGTGCGCCAGTTTTCTGTCGGACTTGTATTTAAGAAGTGTCAGTGTCACACATGTTTCGCACGTGACTCATTTGTGTTGCGGCTGCACCATACACAATGCAACAAAAAATTCTACACTAAAAAGGCCGTTATGGTGCACCAACGGTGCACTCTTTCGGATAAGTGCAGGGGGCGCCAGATTCATGAAGAATGTACGACACAGTTGATGAATCTGGCGCCCCCTGCACACTACACAGGCAAACTACACATAGTAACATAGTACAGACTGCACTGTCGTTGATAAATTGGGGCCATTGCATTTGAGGCCTGTCCTCTCTTTTTGTTCCTGTTATCATAGTTTTAAGATTTATTATATTTTCAACATTAAAAGCAAAAACAATTTTTTTTTTTTAAGAATTATGGATAAAAGCAGCTTTTTGGACCCGATGCCCACCTTTATTTATAACCCACACTACATATTACATGTCAGCAGGCATCAGATGCTATTGGCAGAATTTCCATTTTCTTTGCAGGTCTAACATTATTGGTACTAGAATTATACACCTGCATTATTGTTCCACTATCACCTGTACAAGGCCCGCTACAGCATACAATAGCACACACACTATTCATTGCTTCACCTTTGTCTTCTATAGAATGCGGGGAATTGGCTCTTTAATAAATGTACTAGAAGGAAAGTCAATAAGAGGAGATACTGAATGTTTTTCATTTTCTCAACAATTCCCATGGTGGCAACAGGTGTAAGAGCTTTTTGGTCATAAGCACAATTCTTTTGTGTGTACCATTGCAATTAGGTTTAGTTCTTAGACATAATAACAATTATTTCGTGCCAGGTGTAGAAATGTGACAGAATGAATCATATGAATGAATTATATGTGACAAGAGCATACAACACAAACACTATGAGGGTATTTTTTGGGGGTCTATTTAAAGTTAAATTTGATGGAAACTGTGTACTTCCTACCTTTGGCATCTTAAACTTCCCCCAGAGCCTTGCATAGCACCCTAAAGATTTTATTCAAAAGTGGTGCATATGGAGTATAAGGTGCTGTGAAAGCCTCTGGGGGCATTTTCAGTTTTTTTTGGCACAAAAATGAGTAATAAAGAAGTTCCAATACATTTTTGTGATACTGCAAACTGCTGGACACTTTATTTCCTGAAGTTTGTGTTTAGCACTTGAGATATGTGTTATGTAGGGGCACATCTAGAAATGTTGATTAGTATTGATTGATCTACAATACAACAATACCCAAAACAGGAAATTTATTTGTTCTGCAATTAATTCTCCTTTTTAAGTTGAATATTTAGTATTTTGACTGATGTGTCCCTTACATCTGATACCAACCAGATTTAAGCAATAACTATTCAATTGTTTTAGTTGGTTTTATAGTATTCAGTTGTTATAAAGCAAACAAAATGGATAAACTAATAAAAAAAAATGGTTGCTTTATTGAAGTGACCGTCGTGACTGTCTCTATAATAGGCATTATTTTTAGAGCCTATTCTATAACACCATTATATTTGGATTTTCTTCCACAGCCGGACAATTTTCTCTAGTCTCACAATAACTTAGTTGTCAGGGAGAAAAAGATACAGCAGCGGGTGTTTGGATACAAGGGAATGAAGAAGAAATTGCCAAGGCATTGTATAAAACACAGCTTTATTCGCAATCCAGTTTGATAAAACTTTGAACTGCACATAATATTATAAGCCAGTGTCTTCCAGGCAGTTTTCATTATTAAACATTAGGCTGCCCGGGTGGTCCTCGACTTAAGGACATTCGACTTTCAAACGACCGCTAGTTACAAACGGATCTCTCTGCCCAGTGTGATCTCTGGTGAAGTTCTCTGGATCCTTCTAATTTACTGAACTTTAGCCACAGACCACAATGGTCAAATTAAGAGTTATCGAAGCTGTTGGCAATAAAGCATTATTGTTAAACCATGTTTCCTTGACAGCCCAAAATTTGGAAAATCCTATAGTCATTGTTGTCAAAATAATATTTTGTCCAGAATTACACTTAAAAAATATACCTGTTCTGACTTACATACAAATTCAGCTTAAGAACAAACCTACAGAATGGACGTAAACTGGGCCCTGCCTTAAATAAAAATCATCTGTAAACTGTATTATATTATAACATACCATTATCTTTTTCTGCATAATTTTTTTTGATGGATTTAGCATTCTCTTGGCTTCAAGCACAGTTAGTTGGGCCCCTTAATACACTAACTTACTTTGATAGGCAGAACAGGGAGTATATTGCCTCACCTGCCATAGATGTAAACTGTACAGACATCCCAAGTATGTCAATAAACCTTAAAGCAACCAGACAGAGAGGATATTTGTTCCTCAACCTGGTCTAGTTTTTACACTGTGTAATATTCATTTATCTATAGAGTCTTACACAGATGTGTGGGTTACTTTATGGATAAACAATGTTTATATACCTGTACAGAATGCATTTAGCAGATGAAGGTGGGGGAGGTCCTATCTGGTTATAAATCCAAGTCACATGAACATACATCTTTAAAGAGGACCTGTCAGGTGGATTTTAGACCCCAAACCAACTATAGGTCCATATTGAACTGTGGTTTAGGTTCTCAAACAACATTTATATACGCTTGGTGTCCTACAATATTTGCACAGTGAAGCCAGGCTTAAATAGCTGTAATAAACAGGTGCCAGGAGCTTCGGACAAAGGTAAGTATAAATGTTTGGAAATTTTTTTAATGACCGCGTAGGGGGCCAATTAGGAGATTTGGGGCACTAACCTACTGGTCCATAAGGATCTTTGGGTTGCTTAGTGTCTCAAATCGCCCAAGCAGGTTCCCTTTAAGTAGTCTAACTTCATTTTAGCTACTTGCATACTTTCTTTAGGGAGTCTGCCAGCTCGCAAACCTTATATATTTCTGTTACTGTCTTGTGGTTCAAACGCATCTAAACACATCTTTGGTGTGTTCCTGCATTCTGAATGGGCCGAGAAGTAAATTACCTCTGACTGTCTGTGTGCTACCAGTTAACTACAAGCAGAGTGTGTCCAGGTGAACTCTACTTCATCTAGAAGAGTGTGTATCTGGGTGAATGTGTGCAGTCCTGGGATTTTGATGGTTCCTCTTCGTGTGCTGGGGAAGTAGAAACTAGGTTAAAGATGCCATCTTGTGTAGGTGAGCGGGACTTTAAGGGCTAATTTGTGCATGTGTGATTGGACAGTGTGATTGGACTTGAGCTCAAGTTGGGGTTCATCACAGACCCCATTTCCTTAATAATGCTAAATATAGCAATTAGCTAATTTACACTAATTATCTGTATTTAGCCATTAAAGTGTCATAAAATTTTGGGTAAAATTCTTAGCTTGGTATCCTCCTTGATCCCCTCAAAAACAAGCTGTAGTTTCTTTTTACTTTGTTATGCATGTACAGTAAATCTCTCTTTGTATCACAAGGAACGCACCCACAGGCCAGCAACATGAGAAAGTGCATGTGTAGTGTACTGAAATTGGAAGTATTGGAAGCCTCCAACTGAGCTCCTACCCAAAGTGTAGATGTACAGAAGTCAATGGTAAGGCAAAATGAATGATGGTAATGCATAAGGGTATATCCCAGCACACCAGCCTCCAGGTTAAAACACCTTGAGCATGGTCCACCGCACTGCAAGGTCGAAGCAGCAAATAGAAGAAGTTCCAGCTCCAGCTCGTGGGATATTAAAAATCTTCTTTATTAGCACATATAAAAGACATCCGGGTTGCAATAAATCCAAATGTCAACATGTTTCAAGCAGGTAAACTACCCTTAATCATGACTGGACCTGGAACTTCTTTTACAATGAATGATGATACCTGAAGTTCCAAGAAGCGCACAGCGGCCATCTTGTCCCGGACAACAGCATGAAGATAGACATACGGTAGTGGAGGGATAAAACTGTAAAGAAATAGGGAAGATAAGCCACAAATATGCAGTGTATATATAATAGTACATTATGAAAAAGAATATTTTAAAAAATCACATAGACCCGCTGGAGACTAATTAAAATGAATCCTTCTAGGAAATAAGCAGCAAAGAATTGACCAAATAAAAATGAAAATAACAAAATGTAATGAGTCAATTTCATAAAATGTTTCCTTCCATTATTTAATGTAATGACTTTATGCCTCCTCGCTGTTTATAATAATTCTTTCCTAAGGTTCTAATTTGCTTTTGTTTAAAACAGGAAACAAGTTGCGCTCCACATTCTGCTCCCCGCGTATCCCGCACCATGGCCTACATTTGTCTGTTTGCATTATTGTTTGCTGTTAACAAACATGGGATTTAATTAGCTGCCCAAACACTATAGAGGCCTAATGCCTCGTGTATAGCTCGCAACTTTCTGCTCTACTAAACCCCACTATCTTCTTAGTTTATGTAATTTGTACTTATAAAATCAAACAAGCAGATTTTATTATGTAGGTCACTGGCTGCAAAGAAAAATGTGAAAGAATGTACATTTAATAAACACATAAGGTACATAAAATATGTATCCAATGGTATAGAGGACTATTGTATAGTATTTGCCACATAGAATAAGTTCTAACTTCTGACCTTTCTTATAAAAGGTCATATATCAAACATTCACATTACATTAGTGCCAATATCTGTTTGGGTCAAAAAGGGTTTTTGTTGTTTTTGGCTTCACTTAGACTGAATGCACTTGAAACTGAAAAATGATCAGTGTCGTCTCTTTTTGAATAGATGACACACGGTTGCATTAAATGCAATACATTTTAATGGATGAATGCACCATTTCTTAATTTAATGGACCGTACATCTGCTCCATTAGGGATAGAACATGTCCTTGTCTCAAGCATTTTTCACAGATCACTCATAGACTTGAGTTTATGAAAATCTGTGAAAAACAGATATTGAATTAGATGGGAAAAACAGATGTGAAGTCAGCTCTTCATCGCCTAAAATTGTCGTGTTCATGTGGACCAAGCCTTATAATTAGATTTTTTCATTTATTATTCATATGAGGGCTTATATTTTTAAATTTGGGACACTAAACCACCCAAAAGTTTTTCTATGGACCGGTGGGTTAGTGTCCAAAATTTAAAACTTTGTATCACCGATTACGACGCTCAGCAATTTTCAGTTAGCTCCATTGAAATATATGGAGCAGAACAGTCATGCATGACCATCTGCTTTATTAATCTCCAAGAGTGACAAGGGGTCGAACTGAACTACCTGAGACCCCATTAGTGATCTGTGGGGGTCTCATCACTGAGACTTTTCTGTGGAGAGGGCCTAACTTGATTCATGGGACAACCCCTTTAAGGGGGAACTCATTTGCAAATGGAGGGAGGAGGAGTGAAGAGTGCTCACCCTCCTCCTCCTGGCCTAAAATTCAGGTTCAGTGGAGGTAGGTCAAACACCACATTTTAAAAATCTATTCGGGTCCGGGTTCAGTCCCTGAATCGTCACCAGAAAATCTTTGAATGTAAATGAATGAATGAAAATAATGGGACTGACATGCCGGCAATGCTGCATGCCACTTTTTTAAGGACGGTCATCAGTGCAGATGACACCAACAGCGTTCCTCCTGAAAATGGTGAAGCCCTACTAGCGCCATTTAAAGAGTTAGGATCGGTGCCTGGGGGTTTGAGCATAACACACATCCAGTCCAGGACTTCTAATGAAGTTAGGCGTTGGGTCTGGGGAACCCGAACCCACAAAGCTCGTTACTAACCCAAACTTCAAGGTCGTTCATCACTAGTAAGGAGAGAAATAAGCACATCTACTTTACAAGCACATATAACAATATAGAATCTTGTATATCTTGTATCAATGTTTTCAAGAGTATGCATGTAAAATGTTTAATATGCAATAAAAGCTCAATAAAGATCATACTTGAACGCAATAACTAATTAAAAATATGCAAAGTATTCAGTAAGAATGTAATAAAGATCAAATATAAATGCAATAACACATTTAAAACTGCTAGTAAAACATAATAAGCAAAGAATGGCAAGATGAAGGCACGGATACCTGAATGTATAACAAAGCAGGGTATTGGAGCTAAAAAATGTAGTGTAAACAGTGAAAATTGTAAATCTATGAGAGATAGGACACATGATCTGAAAATTGGGTCAATTTTAAGAGTAAATTTGAACATACATGTATAAGCAGACTGTAATGAAATTTAAATACATGAACAGATTCACTTTTTTAAGGCTTATCCCTTTTAGATTCTTTATCTAACTTTAAAGATGCAAGCAATATTTCTCTTTTCTATGATATTTACCAGTCAAAATTTTAAGGGGGTTGGGCAGCACAATGGCTCAGTGGTTAGCACTACAGCTGTGCAGCGCTTGGGTCCTGGGTTCAAGGCAACATCTACAAAGAGATTGTATGTTCTCTGGTGTTTGCTTGGGTTTCTTCCGGGTCCTCCTGTTTCCTCCCACAGTCCAAAACATACTGCTAGGTTGATTATATTGTGAGCCCCATTGGGGACAGGGACCGATTTAGCAAACTCTGGGCAGTGCTGCGAAATCTGTGTGCTCTTTATAAATAAATGGATTATTATTAATTATTAACTGAAACACACTGCATAAATTGATGGGCATGGATGGTTACATGCCCTCCTATTAGCAATCATGCTTGAAGGTGCCATTCAATCAATACTGAACAATGAACTAAACAATTGGGCAACATAACTGCCAATATCATTGGATGTATACACTACTTTATATGCAACTGAGAAAATAAAGAGGCCAGACCTGCTCTATCATTACTTGTAGATACAAAAAGATCTGTGTACATAACATAGAAGAAGGGCGTCTGGTGACTACTACAACAATTGTGGACTGTGGGTAGTTATTCCTCTTCTTATCTCTCTACCCACAATGTTGACTCCACCCCACCGTTGTCACTGTCTCTATCCTCGCCAGCTGTATCGGTACTTCAACTCTATCTCTGTGCCTGGAGAGGGTACAGAAAGAGTTGAATAACAGCTATTACCTATCTGCGTCATCACTGTTCTCTGTAGCTGTGATGCCGGCAGGCACAGAGTGATGAAGTTATCATCTGCCTACATCACAGCACAGAGGAAGATAAGAAAAGGAGAGCTGCTGGGGAATGGGTGAGTATGTGGTGTTTATTTTTTTTTCAATCATTCATAGAAACAAGGAAAAGAGGATGAGTGGGGGCCCACAATATTGGGTGGAGATTAGAGGGGCCCATCATATAAGGAGTATATGTGAGGGGCCAATTATATGAAGGGGGGTATAAAGGGTGCCCACAATATGGTGGAATATAAGAGGAGGCCCACATTATGGAGGGGATATGAGAGCGGGCCACACATTATGGAGGGGGCATAAGAGGGGGCCCACATTATGGGAGTCATATTAAAGGGGGCCCACATTATGGGAAGTATGAGGGGGGTCCACATTATGGGGGGTTTATGAGAGGGGACCCACATTATAGGGATTATGAAAGGTGGAAAAATAAGGGTGATATGAGAGGGGGCTACAATATAAGGGCAAAATGAGAGGGGACACAATATTAGGAATGATGAGGGGCCACTATATGAGGAGCTATTTTCAAGCATCTATTGAGGAGCTGAAACGTTGCACCTCTACCACGGGTGTATAAAATGACTGAAGTTTCCAGGAGTGCTGCCTCTCTGCACCTGTTTTTACTTTATGTACCTAGGAGGCGGGTATGACTCAAGTCTGCACTCAAATTGGGATGTCACCCATGGACAAGTGTGATGTTTTCAAGCATCCATTGAGGAGCTGAAACACAACACCTGTGCCGTGGCTGAATAAGTTTTCAGTAGTGCTGTCTCTCTGCATCTGTTTGGCTATCGACTTTATATAAATAGGAGTTGGTGCTGGGACCTTTGGTCTAGATATCTGTGACGAGCTAATATTAATGTTGGAGGAACACTTTTTTCTTTTCTTTCTTTATTTTTCCATTTATATTTGTATTGTAATTTAATTGTATTGACTGACTTGTACTAAATATTGATTTTCTATTTTGTTTTTTTTTGGAATTGTAATTAAAAAATAAAATAAATATATAAATAAATGGGAGTTGAGTGTACCTGAGGCCTTCACCCTAATTGGGAATATGACCCACAATACTCATTCTGCTGCTCCAAAGCTTGTGTTTTTGGGTATTAGGCAACATAGCTCTTTAGCTAAACAGCTATTGAAGGTGTATGCGAGCTTTACTATCCATACCAAAGTTACAGAAGTGTAAGAATAAGGTAATGAAATATAACAAATATAATACGAATCTCAGGGAGACACTTGGTAGTTGTCCCCTGTATTATCTAACATTGCAGACTGAGTTATCATATCTGGTTAAGTTAAGCCAGTCATGATAACCAGTGCTCAATCTGTATATTTAATGTGTACACCGAAAATCCAATTAAATCAAGTCTGGGAAGAGATTACTATAAACAGTCTTGTAGAGAACATTTTTATGAGTTCTACAGCTGTGGTATTATCATTTAATAGAGACAAGCGTTTGGCATGTCCAAAACTACTGGCGCATTTCTGAGTGATCGGTGAACGGTTGCAGTCAGCACTGGGGGCACACAGGCACAATGTAATCTCCAGATTGTAACTTACCCATTAGCATAGTAATTTCCTTATTGCAGCTGAAACGAAAGGATCGAAGCCAGAACATGAGGCCAGAGGCTAAGCAAAGTGAGAGCCAGAGGATCTAAAACCAGACATTTAGCCATCGTGTTCCCATGAGGGTATTTTCAAGGAAAAATGAGCCATATAAATGCTGCAGCTGCAGGGATATTTGACCCATGGGGATGCAGATACAAAAGTGTGTATGTTCCTAATAGGCCATGCAATGTTACCTGCATAAATATTGATAACAACTCCTGTCAGAGGAATATAATGTGGCAATTACTCTATTATCTCGTCATGAGCAATGGCAAAGTATTTAAGAGCAATCTGAGTAATTTATGAATATCTAATAATATTCTGTCTCCAACAGAACACAGGAACAGACAATCTGCATAGAACTGGTTGTCAAGTATCCAATAAATAGTAAAACCATGTTTTATGAAGAGACCTAAGTAGTCTTGAAAGTGTGCAATTGTCATCGTCTTTTTTTTAGTTAGCCAAAAAAAAGGTATCAACAACTGAGGATTTTCAACTTTCATCTATTTAAAGGAAACCTACCATCAGGGATTTGCCTAATGAGATAGATTCGATGGTAGATTGCTACCATAACCATAGTTTTTTTTACATAATCATTAAATTCAGTAGAAGCACTTAAATTCGTTATCTTTCATTTATACAAATTAATGGCGTAGAGTAGCCTCTCTGTGGAGTGGGGGCAAAGGTTACTTCACATCCCAGTAGCCTGTGTCTATCTGATCTACCAGCGCTTCTTCATCACACTGGATCCACTAGCTACATGCCCTCTTTTGCAAAGATGGAGATTTATGCATGCGCAATAGTAGAGGCATTGCCGATATCTCAAGTTTATGCTTAGTAGGCTGCTCGTGTGCACAAAATACATTTATTAAACCTCCATCATGTGATCAGATACCTGTCTACAACTTCTATGACATTAGTCTGCTTTAAAAATGGTGTTTGTTTCTGAAGATTACTCCCTGATATGGCTTATGTGCCTTAGACTGCACCAAAACATGGCATCAGCATCTGTTATAAATTGTTATAGAGACATCACAGGGGGAGAATAGAAAGAAGAGATCTATGTGCTCTAGCGAGCCAGGGTAATTGGTATCATGCAGTGTCATGCTGGTGCCAGCATATTATGTGATATGGCTTCTGCGATTGGACTGGAATGTCACCACCCTGAAGTCTTGGTCATCTCGGATCTTTCTATCAAGGATTCATTCTGAGGTGACCATTTAAAGATTGTCTCAGTCATCACTTGCATGCTTTATGTAATCTTATTACTTGTGGACCAATGAGAACAGAGAACCATTGTCTTAAATTTGATCGTTCATATTTTGCAATATAAATATCTGAACATATCTGGCTCTGGATAAGATAAAAGGTAAGGAAGAACAGTTCTATATATCACCATCTGTAAATTAAGACTTTTGTATAGTATCACAAAAAGTAAACATGTCTGACTGGTTATAAGGCAATGCAATCTGTTCATAGCCTTTCTTGACCCTTAAAGGACATATTCCATCAATTACTCTCATAGTAGACTAGTCCTACTTACAAGCTCCTCAGGAATCCCTCTCCTCTGAACTTCTTTAATCATAACCCTATTTGCCACAACATCGTTGATATTGAGTTATAAAAATTATGCTAATCAGAATGAGGCACTCCAGCTTATGTCACCGGTGCGTCTCAGAGAGACCTGTATCGTAATTTATTTACTCAAAAATTATTCTTCCAGTCCAGCCCAGAACATCCTGGTCCAACCCGTTCAGAGCACAGAGAGCAGGAGACATGAGGGACCAGGCGTGGCTGAATGAGTATTGGGAGATTGAACAAATTATAAGTTGAAGCACTCTGGTAATGTAGCCAGGGCGCTTCAGGCTCATTACCATAATTTTTATAACTGAATATCACCAAAATTGCATCAACAGAATCGCATCTGGGGTAGCAAAACATTTTCTGGAAACACACAAACATGACTATTCTACCTTGGGTTTTTTTTTTTTGCTATGTAAAATGTATGATTTTCTGTTCATGGAGGTGATTGGAGGAAACTTCTCCTCTAAAGAGAAGCTTATTGGACTCTTAGCCTTAACTGCAGATTTCCTAATGGTATGAATTCCAAGAATGTCTTTTTATTTATTGATTAGGTTTTCTTTTTTGATCAAAAAAGAAGTACATGTAATTGTAACATGAGCCCCCGTGTGACATATAAGGTTAGCGAAAAGTGGATGTTCACATAAAGTCCAAATTCATATTAAATCTTTATTAATTAATCCAAAAAATTAAAAACATTTTAAAAAAGCACACATCGGTGCTTAACACATACTACAGGACCCCAATACCCAGCCACATATACCAGTTTTACAGTAATACCAGGCAAAATGTAGTCATTTAGGTAACAAAAATGTTTAGTACAAGTAATACAATAATAAATCCCATAAGTATGTTGTACAAAACATAAATATCTAAGAGATGATACAGCCAGAGGTTTACCTACATAATAACGATATCAGGTATTAGGTATTGGGGTCAAGAGTCCCCACGCGTTTCGCCTGTAACCACAGGCTTCACATATACCAGTTTAACTGAGCCCCCGTGTGCCCCCATTCCGGGTCACATCCACTTACCCGTCCACACTCCTGCTTCAAGGTCCTCTAGCATGTGAGCACGTCCCCGCGTATTAGGGCGCATGTGTCGGCTTCCCAAGATTTAAAGGGGCAGCATGCCTTTAATTGGTGCTGGCCTTACCCAGAATTCTATTTAACCCTCTCTTTAGCCTCTCCCCACACACCCTGACAGATCTTTGTGCCTCATAGCCTTAGAGAAAGCTTGTTCTTGATGCCCTGTGCGATTCTGATTTCCCATTGTGACCTCGCTTTCGTTCCTGAACTCGCTACCGTGGTGCCTGTCCTGACCTTCCGCTATGTGACCGACTCTGATCCTGTGCTGTCTGTCTCAACCTCGTGCCTGTCCCCGACCACGCTTCTGCCTTACGATTCTGTACTTCGTTTTGGCCGCCCCGCGGACAAAGTCGCACCTGTAGAGCAACCTGGTGGTACCACACTGCAGCAAGTCCAACCCGCTTTGTGGCGGGCTCTGGTGAAAACCGAGTGGCACTTAGACTCCGGTCCCAGGTGTCGGCTTACGTCATCGTCTGCGGTCTTCCAGAGCATCCACTACCACTGATCCTGACAGCAATTTTTCTAGTATCTATGTGATGACGTTTATTAGATCTGATTGGTTAGGTTTGTGTCTTAATGTTCACATGTTTTGCTAATTGATTATACCATGAGTAAAGGCTCTGTTGAGCTTTTTGTCCTTACTTTTCTTGCAAAGATGTATATGATGTTTTAATGAATTTATAAATAATGAAGCTATTGTATTTAACTATGGATGTGCTACAGCAGTTTTTGCATTTTTGTGGAATACTGTTGGGTCAGAAGCTGCAACGCACTCCTTTATTATGGACTCCATTGTGGGTAAAGTATAAACATTTATCTAACTTTTTGTCTATAATAAAAGACGTTTGGAAGAGGAGGGATTCCAGAGGGGCTTGTAAGTAGGAGTAGTCTACTATGATTTCATAATTATGTGTCTTTCCATAGAGAGATATTACCATTTTCTGTTTTGTTGCAGTAGACATTTTCACAGTGGGTGACGACAGAAAGTGCTGTCATATTGATTCCTACTTCTGAATTACTGGAACTTCTCAGAAACTCTCCACTCACTATCATGTCCGCATGTTCAGGCATAATGACAAGCGATTATTTACAGAGAATCTGATTCCAACCTGTTGTCAGTTTTGCTAAGTTGCTTCAGCATTAAGACATAAAAAAAGCCAATATCTCTGTAAAAAGAAAAGTAATTACGAAACCTTGGCTGCGATACAATGATGTTATAGTGGAAATAACTTTGAACTTTGTAGTGATGTAAATTTATGGGGCTTCGGTGTTAAGTGGGTCGATAGTAAACAAGTTTGTGTTTGTATATCTTTCTCTGCTTCTCTTCTTCTGTTGGCCAGCAAAACTTTTGTCTATATCCACTATTATTTCTACAAACAAACTGATTCAGCATTCTGCTCTTTGGGCACGATGGGAAAATGACCACTCGTACAAGCCGTATTTCATACATCTATCACCCTTCTTCATGTGCTTCTATAAGCTCATGCACATGGCTGTCAATTTTACAACCCTGTGCATGGGAGGACTGTCCAAGACGTAAAAGATAGAGCAGATCCTATTCCTGCCCGCATTTGCCTCCCGGGCAGGCATTTTCAATGGTCATTGGAGCATAAGTGGAACTTAACTGTGGGTGACACATGGAATGCCAAGAGAGGTCTACATAAACCTTGTTTGCTTCCCAAAAAACTAAACACATAGGGGCTTATGTACTAAAGGTCCCTCGGCTGCATTTCAGTTGGGTTTTCCAATGTTTTTGGGGATCGCGGGAAAGAAATTGGGGGGGGGGCATCAGGCGATCTGACTCATTCGGACAGAGCGCGGGATTTAACTTTAAAATTGTGTCACAAGCCATGCACTTTCATGCACTGGGATGAAGATGGTGAACTCCGGCAGACCTGAGCGGGGAGCGACACATGCAGGATATCGGGCGCATGATGTAAGTGAATTGCGGCAGAGTTAATTCTCGTTGGATACAGCGGATAGGGTAAGTAAATGAGCCCCATAGCGTGCAGCTAGCCTTCCCTACATCTTAAACTCCTCTGCTATCTCGTGGGTTTTTTCAGTGACTTGCGGGGGCGATTGAGCAATACTGGAAATTATTGAGGAATGCCTTCCCTACATCTTACCTGGTTGTGCAAAACCTGAGCAGAGGGTGTGCTGGGGTTATATAGCCTGTATTTGATTAATGCCAAACTTCAGCCAAACTGTATGTGTTTGAGTTCTTTATGAATTGGTTATTTGTGCAGATTTGGTTTTAATTTTAAAGGGAGACAGATGTATAATACAAAATGTATTTGATGTGTGATATTTGTTTTGAAAGTTGAAAGGTGTATCCCTTTAAGACTCTTGTGGGAACATTTATTAGGGTTTTTAAAAATATATATTTTTATTTAATTGCTAGTAATTGCGATTATTCCCCCTTCTACACCACCTCCATGCCAAGCCCAACGGTGGAGTGGACCAGTGCAGGATGTTGCGGTCCCACGCCTGTGTACCTGTATGCCGATTTCAGCATGTCCTGGTGCAAGAGCATCAACATATGATAATTCTCACAACTTTGACAGGGAAGATGTAGGTGATTTTGCACCCCAAATATTGCATGTCCGTAATTGTGCCCTTTTCACGTATACTTACCCATAGATGAATGAAAAGTTGCATATGACCATCTCTAGTGCTTTACCTGCCTGTATATTTCTTCAGTAAAGACAGAGTAGTACAGCCCTTTGGTCTGGCCCATTCACAACAAGGCCACGTGTAATATGCCGGCTTCATAGACCGACTGCACATGTGCCAAAAGCTATGGACCAAGATAATTATAGGTTTTTGTTTTTTTTTATTTGCAACACCTAATAAGGTCCACTTAAGGTCCTTTTACCATGCTCATGGTGCCCATATTCTGGGTAGTTTTTTAATATATTTAGATAACTTGCATCTTGCAATTCTAATGAAGAATGTAATACTTTAGAGGTCATGAGCTCCTATCCTAAATTTGCATTGGTTATCACTTTATGATTATTTATTAGAATTTATATCTTAACATTAGGGTGGCTCTCAGTATATTGATGCTTCTGAAGTGACTTCTGGATGTTTATATAGAATCGCCACAAAACAGTCACAGTTTATTCCAGGTAATAGTTGGATTTCACTAGAAGCCTGACATGCATTGATATAGAACGGTAGTAAAACATAAATGTTGGCTTGGCAACAGAAGAGAGAATTCACTATATTTTTTTATTGATAGACATTTCAATGCACAAAAGGATTTGCAGTTTTTGCAGGGAGAAAGGAAATATAATTTAGCAATCTGACCTCATCTTTGTACCATGGCAGGCAATGAATAGTGTATGTAAGTGATTTAATGAATGCGTGTTCCAGTGTGTCCCTCTGTTACATAATGGATTGCAGCAGAAAATGGATACCTTATATCACTGTTTATTTATGGGTTCAAGAACACTTAGCCATGTAGACCATTAGAAAAACAAGTGATCAACATAACGTGTAAATCTCATCTATAGCAAAGTCTATTTTTTTATTACTTTATAGTGCTACATCAAAGTACGGTAATAAAAAACAGGGCAAAAAAAATAAATACAATTGGTAAAGTCAAATGAGGTTTGATGAATACAAAATAGCTAAATTGTTACAAACAGCAAAGCACATACTGTATACTGTATCGGGTAATTACTGAAATCTGATGCAAAAATGTACACCAGAAAACTAGACGGATTGCGCTGCATCAAGTTCTAGACAATTTCTGATACTTTAAGGACCCATTGACTAAATGGGTGTTGTGTCATGAAAAGGGGGATGGCTTTGCAGAAAAGGAGGTGGTCTTAATTGTACCAAAAATAATGCTACTGGAAATGTTTTATGCCATTTTTCTGGTATGAACTAAGCTGCAGTATGTGACTGTCTCTCGGCAGATCAGTGTACAACAGTTCAAGGGGAGGATTGTCCTCCAGCTATTACTGTATATGACTAATGTATTGGACCTTGTCTGGTTACATTAATAATGTAGTTAGTTCTTGGTTTCTTGTAGTACACTTTATGGGTCATTTATGATCCACTTTCAAATGGAAAACTGGCTAAATTTATGAAGTGTCGCCGCCACAATTTTGGTGTTTTCCGACCCTCTTGGCTTGTTTTTTGGCTTGGCAAAATTGTGGTGCCGCTCATGAATCCAATAGTTTTCTAGCACTTCTATTTTTCCGACTCGTTTTATGACACAATTTGGGGCACAAAATTAGAGCAGCAAAAATGAAGTCTAGGGAGTTCTAAACCTTTTAGTCAGTGCACCAATTCATCAATCCCTTGTGCCAGAAACTTAAATCCCACTGAAAAATATAACACATTTCCAGCATCACCCTGTGCCCAAAATAGTAAATTCTCCCATTTGTTTCTGTGTCTATATTTTTTGTGTTTTGTTCTTCTTCGTATCTGGCTTTAGTTTAGTTTAATAACAAGAACAAAAAGAACACGAGAGGAATAAAATGCACAAAATTGTAGAAAATTAATAAACATATTTTATTGATCAAAATTCATGATAAAACATATGTTAAAAGTTATGGCTTCAGTAGAGACCAAAGTTTACATAAGCAGCAGCCATGGTACACAAGATCGGTATTTAGTATAGACTTAATAAGGTAACCAACCATTACTAGATACATCTAACCAGACCACAGATGGTATTCATCATTTAAATACAATATAGTAATACCAAGATACAAAACATGCATGCATTAGTCTAGTGTGATGGTCTGGGTCCTTGTGACCATGGTTACCTGGCTTGCAAGAGTCCCCCAACGCGCGTTTCAAACCGCCGGTCTTTCTCAAGGGTTTAGTTTAGTGATTTAGTTCTGCTTTGGTTAGAGTCACTCGGTCCTGGTCCTGGTTGTGTCAGGTTCAGTATTGCAGATTAGAGTTTCCATTAGGGATATATTTATTAGGAATATTTCTAGGGAAGTGAATGCTGATGTTGGGGATCGGGGATGACTGTTAAAGACACATAGTTTACTGAACTCTACATGACATACTTACAGCGCCATATGTACTCACCTGACGCTTCATTCTTCTTCCTCCACCGTAACCATCGGTTCTTGCTTTTGATAAAGACTTACATTAGTCAAAATGTCATATTTCTGCATAAGGTCACAATAAGATTATTCACATTTTTAAGAAGAGGACTTGGATTTATCACTTTATATGGATCTGGTAGACTTTCTTTATTATTGTATATAAGATTTGCCCAAAGCAAGCCAGAAAATATTCAGATTCCATTCAGTGCCTGGAAATCACCAGATTCATACCGAATTGATGAATAGATTCACTCATCTCTAATGTCTTATATAGGTCTATAACCCGTGTTAGAAAATATGTGAATCTAGACTTGGTAATTCCTTATTTTTTTTACACTTATTTCCTATCCATGGACTTTTCAGTAACAAATTCAGACTCCGGCAAACAAAACTTACCATTGTGTAAAAAACTGCAAGAGACTCATTTGGTTGAAACTATATCAAATACATTTTATACACATTTTCTTGTAAGTGACTGGAGAACATTTTTCAACCTTACGGATTCAGTTTCTCCAATGAACGCTCCAATAAAGATTGTTTTCACAAGTCAGAACAAATGTTCCTGCTAGCGATAAATCCATTGCTGCTCGAGGACCGCCTGACACTTCCTCAGAATAAAAGTTTACAAATCCCTGGCTGATTTCAGTGAGATTAAGCAAATGCTATATTTCTGTTGTAGTAGAAACCCATAAAAACACATAGCAACATTATTTCATTAGAAAACTTTTTGCCAGGATGAAAAATTCGAAACAGATTGATGGGGATAGAAGTTGTTGCTCAACTGCTGACTTCAATGAAAGAAAGAATAGAAATTCGGCTACACAGAAGGAAACTAATTTTAACTTTCAATGAGACTTGGGTTATGCTATTCTCTTTGCTCTCTCTCTCTCTTAAGGGGAATGAGGAATTATTTTCACATTAGATTTGTAATGTAGTCAATGAGACACGAGCTGAATATTCAACAAGGCCCTAGAGGTATACACTCTGTCACAGTGGATAAGGATTATTGTCAATGCATAACATTAGAACTGTTATGTTTGATGGAAGATTACACTTTTGGAGGATGAGTTTATGGCTAATCCATGTCACTTGTGCCATTTACTGCAAAAATTACATTAAAAGGGGGTAAATGGTCAAGTTTTCGATTTTTTTTATTAAAGCTAAAACAGTAGAGGCATTTTAATATGTGTTTAATGGCTGGATTTAGATTCTAGATTGAAACCAGAGCTCCATGTAACATGTCTAATGATGATTATTATGACTTTATGTATGTATTGCACACTTAATGCTACTACTCTTTTTTGCTCCTTAACATTTAATTTGGACTGTGATAGGACCATTATAGGTACTTCCTTCTTTTGGAGCAATATGGTTACATCCAGTATGGTATATACACATGTATTGTACTCTGAGTATGGATTTGTGTAATTATATCCAACGTTGCTGGTTTTTTAAGTGTGTTACATGTCACAAGTTTATGTAATAAAATAAATATTCTGTTGTCTAATTTGCACATTTATCTTTTTTTTTGTGATGTGCGGACTCTATACTATTTACGTCTAGCCCTACCTTTTTTGTTTTTTGTATTTACATTAGGATTTCTAATATTTTTACTTAATGTCATTAGACAGAAAATATGTTTATATTTGCCAAGGCAAAACATATGTCCTGTTATAAAATATTTAAGCAGCTCATTATAGTGGAGTCATCAGAGAGCACTATTATAATGAGTCATAATTTCATCATATTGGTCTCACTCAATGCTTTCCCCTGCTCTGCACCATCTACAAATCTTTTGCAATTCCTTCTTTCTTCCTCCCAACCCAAGATCTAATATTTACATTCTCTATATTTCTCTACCATTACCATATTTCACAGAGTCCCCAAGTGGATCATCAATGGCTGTAAGTCTCCAAATGGCTACAGAGTCAACCTTGAATGGTAAAGTCTCCATAAGTTATCTTCTTACTTCCCTGATTTTCCATTAATGTCTGCAAGACTTTTGTTGTGATGCATCTATTCCCTGGAATGTACTACCCCAATCAAATTAATAATCATTGTAGGGGAATTTATCAAGACCTTTTTGTCTGGTGGATTTAAAGACTGGTGTTTAATTTTAAAAATTAACTTATAGCAGGTCCATTTTACATGGAACATGTTGCATCTGAAAATATACAACCCTTTCACCCCTCATAGACCTCTCATGTAAACTTGGTTGAGAAGGGTCTACATGATGTAAATAGAATAGTTCAGCTTGTTACTCTGAAATCTCTGATTTAGGCTCTTACTGTTATGTACTAATTGTAAAATAATATGAAATATGTAGGTGCTGTGTCGTAAAGCAGGAATTGTTACAGAATATACAATGAAGCGCTGTATATTTTTCTTTTGTTGAATTTGTTGAAAGAGTTTTTTGAGCTTGTATGTATTTAATTGATATGTTTTTCCCAACACATAGAATTTTAGGCATTTTAAATCTTAAAGTACAGACAGTCCCCGGGTTACATACAAGATAGGGTCTGTAGGTTTGTTCTTAAGTTGAGTTTGTATGTATTATCATTGTAATCCCAGCCAGAACTTTTTTGGTCTCTGTGACAATTGGATTTTAAAAATGTTGGGTTGTCATAAGAATCAGGAATAACAATAAATCTTCATTACTGACACCTCTGATAACGGTTATAGCTATTTATTGTAGCCTAAGGCTAAAGTACAATAAATTACCAACATCCAGAGGTCTGTTTGTAACTAGGGGTCGTATGTAAGTCGAGTGTTCTTAAGTAGGGGACCGCCTGTATACCAAATTATGTTATAGAAATATCAAATCTTAAATCCTCGCAGCAAAGCTCTGCATTATGCATATTTAGCTTCAACGGTTTTGTTCAAGTTATTCGATCTCAGAATGTTTAAAAAGTAAATGGTTTCTCTCTGGTTCACACTCATAAATTTAAATTAGGGTTAAACTTTAGTGGGAATAATGAAGAAACAGAATGATAACAAACAAGTAGCGTTCAAGATTTTTTCAGTGAAGTAACAATTAAAACGTTTTGCTTCATTTAAAATGGTGCAAAATCACTAGTATATTTACTGTATCAAAATTTCCAATTTTTGGATTACAAATATTCCACTTATTTAATGCCTTCAGCTTTTAGCATTTCTATGTTTATTATTGCTTAGATATTCTAAACATATATCACATGTCTGACATTAGATTGTACTCTTATAAGTCTGGCAGCTACTAAGGAAATGTGTAGAGCTGTACTTAATCCTTAACCTAAGACAACATGTATAGAAGTAGCTATCTTTAACCTAAGGAACCATGTACAAATGTAGCTATCCCTGATTAAACCTTTGATTTTTATAGGGCTGTAAAAAAGTCAGGTACCTAAAAGGCAGATATCACAAATAGGCCTTTTTCCAACATTGCCATGTCATTTTTCAAAGTCTGAGATTATTGGTCCCTTGAACTTATCTAAAACACAATCATTGGTTGAGATGTTATCATACTAGGCTCCATGTGGCATATATTTAAACAAACTGGGGGATGTTTATCATTTCGCTCTGCCAATTTTATGCCAGTAAAAAATTTTCTGAGGCCATGGTGTACAAACTTGGTGTGGAAAGGGCATGTTCTGTCTGGGGCCTAACCAGTTTCATCATTGATTTGCAAATTATGATTGATATCTACACCAACTACTAGTTGGCATACATTTAATTTTAGATACCCAGCGTGCTGGAGCCATGTGCCTTGTACATGACACAGTTTCAATAGTGGGAAAGCATGACTCCTGCAGGTTATTCAGGTCTTGCTAATTTGAGCTGAAGTATAGGGTGGATGCAGAGTGTGATATGTACACAACTCACATTAAGGTGGACTGGTACACTTTCTCAATTTTACCATATTAGATAGCTCCATACCCTATTGTCTCAGATTACCTGCTTTCATTCTTACAAAGGCACTCTGAGCATACAAAGTAGGTCACAGAGAAAGATGGATAGACCACAAAGTAAGCAGCACTCCAAGAGGTCAGAAGCAAGTAAAACATGGTCCTTTATTCCATAACGACACCAACATTTCACCTTTAGCCTTTTGGAATCAGCTTGAAATGTCACTGTCATTATGAAATGGCAGTGTTTTTCACCTACTTCTGAACTCCTGGAGATCAGCAGTCCTTATTTGTCTTAGGCTTTGTTCCTTGACTTAAATTCTGATTCTACATTTCACTCTGTTGGGTTGACCTCACTTTAATCTGTATCTGTCCCCATGCACACGTCGAAACGAAGGCAGCAAAACTGGCAACTAGTTCATGGTTGCCATAGACATACATTGCACGTAGACACGGTACACTCACCACCCTTCCCCAGCCGGCTTGCGGCTTACAATGCACTTCTTCTGCTGCGGCTTACCTGTGCATGAGGCCTCTGTCTGCTCCTGTCCTGTATCTTGGAGTTTGTCTGTTTGCTGCCTGCCCTGACTGATGGTTTCCATTGGATCACCATCTGCTCTGAAATAGGATTGTTTGACAAAATCGGCAGGGATTAGGCCTTGGGATTATCACAATGGCATACCAGTTAGGGTCCACACAACCCACTTTTTGGTGTAGCGCCTAGTTTAAAACAGCATTATTTTTGCTATGAACTATTCCAGCCATTGACAGAAGGCATAGGAAATGAGTGATAAAAATGTCTTATGGGGTAAAAGTATGATTGAAAACAAAAAAACCCCCAATATGTATCAAATGCTAATCAAGTCTCCTAATTTCATTAATTTGCTATGAATGAATCACTTAAAGACTGTTTTCACTTTCGTTAAGAATCTTGTAAAGACCTAATTTTGAATTATTGGAATATTTATGACGACTTCCCTCTAAGCTGGGAAATAGTTTTTTATGTTGCCTAAACAGACAATGCAATTGGAGGCCAGAAATTGCTCCAGACCACCTTCTGCTCATACAGAGAAATAAACTGTCTGTGTTCTTCCGAGCTTTGTGACTCCCACCCCCTTAAATGTCATCATTTTATTCTCGGCACTAGAACAGCAATTGGATCTATTGAAATTCAATGCATCTAATGCATGTGACAGAAGCTGCTGAGCGTGTAGGGAATAGAGAGATTCTTACTGATAGGTAAAAGAAAAAAAAACAAATACGACTGCCTGATGGAGTGAAAACACACGCTGGCAAGGCACTTCAGAGAACAGTTTATTGCCGACAAAACAGTCCTTTTAACTATTTCCTCACCTCTACTTATACATCAAATTTATGCATAAGAGCCAAGAAATGTAATACACGCTACCATTCCATGATGAGAAAAAATTCTATGTGATAATTAACTTTTTCTGACCTTTAAAATTCTTCTACTGTGTGCAAGTTAACAAGAAACAGGGGAAATATGAAGGGAGTAGAATATGATTGTAGAATATGACTGCAGACATAGGGGGATTTATTTATTAGGGCTTTTTACAACAGTCTTCTAGTATTTAAGCCCTGAAATTCCTGGCACATTAGCAAGAATTGTAATTATTTACCCCCTTGTACCAACTTATATGCCAAATAGGTGTCGAGGGTCATGAAGAGGGCATGCCAGTGGGCAGAGTTGACCGGTCATCTGTCTTTAAACGCAGAGTTGACCGCCTCTGACCATTGGTGTCCCCCGCCTGTGCACTGGTTATAGCCTGCATCCATTCAAGCCTGAACATGTGGAGGGTAAATCACAATTTCAAGCCAGGCAGGGCCTGTTGAGAACTGTATGACAGAATACACTAGCACACAATGCGCCAGCGTATGATAAATATCTATCATTTTGTATTTACAAGACAATTTACCTCAATCCAACAAATACAATTACTTGCTTTCCTGAAGATCAGGGAGACTTCACACTATGGGGAATTGCAGATGATTCTCTGAGCTGATTGCGAAAAAGAAAAGGCTGGTTTGAAACTATTGGAGATAGACAGAGGTGGGATCCGATCATTTCATGTTAAATACATGACTGGTGCCTGAGCCGGGACAAAGCAGGTCGGTGTTCCAGCGCTCACCACCTACTTACTTCAGTGGGACACAGGAGTTTTTACCTCCCATGCTCCATTGCTCTCCTTCCATCACACAGGCCAACAACTTCCGGCCCGTGTGATTATTGATCCTGTGCAGGTGACAACTGATGATGCATCCGTCTGCCCTGGGACTAAAGTGACCTGGCCTCAGCGGGTGTTTGACTACCATGTGCACCCTTTTCTGAAGTTCCAAGATCAAGGCACAAGAAAAGGAACAATGTTTTTTTATACCATTGGCCACTGGTGCCATCTCTTTGACTGCTGGCTACTGGGGGGCATTCATGTGACTATTGGGGGCACACCTGTGACTACTGGCTACTGGGAGCATCCCTGGTTGCTGGATTCTGGGGATATCCCTGTCACTGCTTGCTACGGAGGGAATCCCTGTGACCCCTAGCTACTGGCAGCATTGCTGTGACTACTGGCAAGTATCCATGTGAGGTTGGTTTTTACCTATACATACTGTGATAATAAGGTAGTGCATTGACTTTATGTGAATTTTATAACGAATTGTTACAGGTGCAGAAAGGTTAAATTACAGAGACACCTTGGAGGTCATTTATCTTTTTATGCCTCCTGTTTTTTCTGTCTTTTATTTAGACATTTTTTAGTGCATTGCAATTTTGCACCTTTTTGGGGACATTTTGAAATGTTTGTTGGACATTTGTTTTTCGTCAGTAAGACACATATATCTTCTATTCCAAATGTGCCAAATTATATTTATCATTTTAAATTGTCTAAAATTTGCAACATTATTTGGCGCAAAAAAACTCCAGACTAAACCACACTTAGAAAATGGAAAGAAGTGACTTGCACCATTTGTGTGACATTTTTGTGACATTTGTAACAAATGTCTCAAACAGAGATCTTAAAAAAATCCCCCATTTCACACAAGGAAAAAGTGAGATTGATAAATTACCAAAGAAGCAGAGAGAAAAAACGACAGGCAAAAACTACCCAAAACAAACAAGGATAAGATCAATGACCCCTCTTAAGTTTAATGAAAAGCATATGAAAAAACTGTATGCACAAAAATATTAATAAAAATTAGTATTACATTACATCACATTACGAAAGAACATACAAAATGTGCTATTTTACATAAAAATTACGCAATTTTTTTTTTACACATTCTAAAATAAGTTTATGTTTTCTAGCAAAAGAAAGTTAACCAATAAAAACTTTTTAATTTGAAAGTTGCACCCGCTACATCCAACATTTCCAATGAACAGTTTAGTTGCAAAACTGCAGTTGCAAAAGAACTAATGGGCTCCTCTTTCTTTTTATAAAGCTTTCAGAGCATCTGCTTCTATCACTGAAGTGAATCCCATTTAATTGCAGAAAGAAAAACATCTATAAAAGTGCCAACTTTTTCTGAAAAAAACTCAAACTGATAACCATGATGACATTAAATCTAGTACTATAGGTTATACATTTTAAGCTTACTATTCAACTTTACTAAACTTTACAAATTGTCTATAAACTCCAAATACCCCCAGGCCATTAAAGGGCTACTTTCTATAAAAAGTGATTATCTTCTCTTGATGGATCCGCAGTCTCCCAGCTGGCAGGCTATGGACCACTCCGCAACCTCTGTGACCGCAATCATTGCACCACTACTTACAACTTCTAGAACAAAATGGTAAGAAGGATTTTACATGCGCATGTCTGAGGAAGGAGGGGTTACCTCCGAAACGTCATTAGACACACCGGGCGTTCGGCGTCTCAGTGGAGCCAGGTTCTATAGTGTGGACTTTTAAACGTGGACTTAAAGCATATTGAGCCGTGAACTGGTGATGTATTTATATGCCGTTATGTCCGTTGTCATCCAAGTCTAATATAAAGAAATTTGTTGGATTGCACAGTTGGTCTTAATACTCTTTTATATGAATTGCTTATCACGGTTTTTGGGAGCCCGTGAATTAGACCAGTGTGCACACTATAATACAAGGTGCTTGATGGTTATTTATTGTTAAAATAAAGAAATATAACATTCACGTTGGTGAGATCACTACCGGGAAATGTGACTCTCACGCTCTGCACTTTTTAGATGTACATAACAATCAGGTGAGGTGTGCGGGGATGGAAAAAAGTGTTTTCTAGGACGCTTTAAATGTCAGTGTTCAGCCTGTTCTTGCTCACAAATTCTTTATTTATAACAAGATCCTGTTCTAAACCATGACCTGTCGATATGAGTTGTGTTTTAGGCTTTGGTGACATTTTCAAGGTTTTTTTTATGCATTTGAAGAGTAAATGTTGTTCAGGTTTTGTTTCCATAAATGAAAAGTAAAATGAATACATTACTCTTTGAAGCTCTTCCACAACTAGTCATTTTAGCAAAACACTGCACTGCCTTTTCATGGCATTTAGAGATAAGCATTTTTAATTATCTTATTTACCTAAAAAAAAAAAAACACTGAGGCACATTTACTAAGAACAGTGCAAACTGCACTGAATGTAGTTTGCCTGTGTAGTGTGCAGGGGGCGCCAGATTCAGGAATTTTTGCGGCCGTTCTTCATAAATATGGTGCTCCTTGCTCTGCCCCGACAGAGCGCACCAACATAGGGCTTGCGACACAATTCTGTCAGACTTTGCATGTTAAATCTGGTGCACGCTCCGACTGAGCATCGGAATGCCCCCTTGTAGTTCCAGACAAAATTCTTTTTGCCCCAGTGACAATTGTAGTTTCAAAATTTTTTGCTGTAAGGATTATCAATAAAGCTTCATTACAGAAACCTTACAGCTGATCATTGCAGTCTGGGACTAAAGGAAAGCATCCAGAAAGCTTCATCGGAGGTCACAGGGGACGGAGAGGTTCATTTTTAACTAGGGGTCGTCGGGTGTTCTTAAGTAGGGGATCGCCTGTATCTGTGCAATCAGAAAGAAGGTGCACAGTTCAACAGAAAACTGGCACATGGCCCTTAGTAAATGTGCCCCTCTGTGTCCACATATAAAGCCAGGTTCACATCAGTGATATTTGGTTTCCTTTATGCCCTTCCATTGTAGGAAAGAAACAGAAACTAAAGCTGCCAAATGTGAACATTGCCCTATACATATTAATTTCGCAAACAATCGGGTTTTGTTTGGGATTTTTATAGAACTTTTTGCATATTTGACAGACATAAACTGCAAAGATTTTCTGTGCGTTAACACAGACTTTTAATAAGGGACTTGTAGAACATAATGATAAATACAATGCCTTATGTACCCATTAAACCAAATAGATTTGTTCCAGTATTACTGGCTGCAATTCAAAAGTATTTTCGGTGCAGAATAAATCTGTCGAGTCTGGGACAGATCCTTTGTCGGTGACCATATTTTCCCCTCATTAATGTTTAAAACCAGCCCAGCTTCTGAAATCCCTCCTGAGTAATAGAAAGCCGAACTTTGCATATGAAAGAGACTTATCTCCCATTTATTAAAATGACAGGGCTGACAACGGATCAGACACTGAACATCATATGCCGGGAGAGAGAAATAAAAGATAAGGCCATAAAATAAAGGCCTGGCTCATGTGAGACGACTGTTAATAAGCTGTTGTTTTGTGGAGTGGGTGTTACATGGACAACCATAGAATGGATCTGCATTTCATTATAGATCATTATTACATAATATTTATGTCATATTTTTATATTTTATCATTTGTAATACTTCTTTTCATGCAGTATTTCTATATGCTATGGTACAGATACAGCATCATGGCAGTACAAAAATTAGCTGGACAATCTTTCACCTGTAGATTCAGGAACCTTACAATGCCTTCATACACAGTAGAGTTTTTGCAGAGATTTTGAGGCTAAATATTCTGTTCAGTTAACGGGACGATATTGGTTGCAAACTCATGGTTTTAAGTAAGTCTCCTCCAGATGAATGGAACAGACATTTTTACAATAAAATCTGCAGTGTATGAAAACTGTAATTACGCAAAACTTATCACTTAAATTTTACAACTGACATTAAGTACAATGGGGCTTATTTACTGAGGGTCCAGCTGACGCATTTTCGTCGGGTTTTCCGACTTTTAAGGGATCGCCCCCGGGATTGTGTCGCACGTGATTGGATTTTGGCGCCCACTTTCATGCAACAGAAATCAGGGACGTTGGACGATCCGATGGATTCGGACTAAGCGCGGGATTCAACAGTTAAATTTGTGTCGCAAGCCAAGCACTTACATACACCGGGAAGAAAAAGGGGAACCTGGCAGACCTGATCGGGGAGGCGACACAAGCAGGAAATCGGGCACACAATTTCCTTGAATCGCGGCAGATGAGCTTTCTGGCGGACATTCCGAAACGGGGATCGAGCAGTACTGGGTAAATAAATGTGCCCCAACGTGTCTTTGAGAAAACTATTTCAAAATCACCTAGATGTATTAAAGCGTTCTGAATATAAAACTAATTATGGTGATTCGAAAAAATCTAGTCTGGTCTTTAAGCTGAAAGCAAGCTCCGGTGATAAGGGGTTAAACATCTTTACCATGGCCACCAACTGTCCTGTGCAATTTATGAATCTTTTTATGAAGTAGAGGGGTTTATGGGATCCCTCAGGTACCAATGTTCGGGAGTATCATGCGAAATTCCCATTCTTGTTACCCAGGTGTCAGAGCTTCTCATGGCTACTTCCAAACCCGAGAGTTTTGCTATGCACAGGGCTTAGCTTCATCTTACTTCATCTCAGAGCTAGGGTTGTGTCTGAGCTGCAGTTGGAGTAACAGCTGTTGAGGCAGTATTTATGAACTCCACTTATACACACTCCTCACTCTATTCAGTGCTGGTTAGACTTGCCTCCTGGCCTGGTTCTTGTATTTCATTCTATTGTGCTTTTTCCTGTGTTTATTTTGTTTTTTTTTCCTGACCGTTGCTTGGACTTCTTGACTATTCTATTTGTCCCACGATTATGTGCCTCCTACCCAGGGGAGTAACTAATAAAGGAAGTGCCCCATAACAGACTTCTGAATGCCCCCCCCCCCAATTGCTCATAAAATATACATATCTGTATACTTACAAATTTATATACTTAAGTGCATACATTTATGCACTGATATGTAAATTTATACACTGATCTGGTAGCTGCATACCGTGAAAGATGTGCACTGTTATATACGCATTATATTGTACAATGTTCAGCATAATATGTATATAATGGTGCACAACCTCCATTCTTTAGAGTGTCAAATTGGATGTTGGGACCCCATGCCCCTTTGGGCCCCCAGCTGCTGCTATAGCTGCTACTGTTGTAGTTACTCCCCTGTGCCCACTATCCTGGTTTTGATCCGATTAGCCTGACCATACTTTTGTATGTCTATCTATCCCTTGGTTTGTTTGTATGTATGTTCTGTGTATGTAATGAGAGTAAGGATGTTGTCAAATTGGCAGCTGCAGGTCTAGTGTAGTGTGTGCAAGTAGTCAGGGAAAGAGGTTGTAGAAAGTGCAGGGTCTGCACCTCTTTCCTGTCCGGACAGCACCTTCTAGTGCAACCAGAAACTTTTGTATGGGACTAGACAAGAAACCAGTGTCAAAATGGTTTGGGAGTTCTTCACCTTTGAAAATAAAAATGAGTATAGGACTTTCCCACAATAATTGGTGCATGGAGGACTATGGTTGAAAAGAATGTTTTAGAAACCACAAGAAGGGAGCTTTAGAGAAAAGAAGAAAGTGGTACACCAGGAGCAGAAGACCTCGACTCCAGGGAAAAGGGGCAGTGAAGGAGAAACTGGCCACAGAAAACTCAGACAGGAGAGACTGTTAACCGAAATTCACATAGAAATTTGTGTATATAGTACTTTTAAATAAATCCCAAGTATGAATATCGGAAAGTAATATTCTTATAAAATAGATGGGCATAACTTTTTGTCAGTCACTGTTTGTATAGGGGTTAAGAGTTGCCAGAACTGTGGTAGTGAAGAGCTTTATTGTCACGCACAAGGGTGCGGGAAGAGTCTCTTTGGAAATAGTCTGTGGACCCTGTGGACCACCGTGGGGGTTGGTATGAGACCCGCGGTGGCAGCCAAGGCAACCGATTGCGGGTCACAACTTGAGATGACAGCAGGAACGCAGAGGAGCACTGGAAATGCTGGTACGGAATGAAGACAACGCTGGGCTGGGACCCTGGAAGGCACGGCAGAAGCACAGGAAGGCAGGAGGTCAACCACTGGGTCGTATGGGAGTTGTATGGGAACGGACCACAAGATGCGGAGCACCGGACATGGACCACATGATACAGACTACCGGACACAGACCACAGGATATGGAGCACAGGATACGGACCACAGGAAACGGACCACAGGATATGGACCACAGGATACAGGCCACCGGACACGGACCACAGGATATGGAGCACAGGATATGAACCACAGGATATGAACCACAGGATACGGACCACAGGATACAGACCACAGGATACAGACCACCGGACACAGACCACAGGATACGGACCACCGGAAACGGACCACGGGATGCGTCTGGAAACGCACAGGAACACGGAGGCATCAGGAAATGCACAGGAACACAGAGGCCATCTTCGCTCTGATCGGCGCTCCCCGTGACGTCACCGGGGAGCGGCGATCCGTTCTCATGACAGCCTCGGATCACACAAAGATCCAAGGCTATCATGATCGGGGCTATCTATTACAATGTGCGATCTGCTGACCACTGACTTGTAATGTATACTTACCCATTTATTCTATAGCCGCACTATGATTGTTATGGCAGATTTATCTTCATCTGTTCAGGGTCATTAGACAGCTTGGGCCTTATTCATCCTTCTATTGTAATTGTATCATACTAGGGGCCAGGTTCCACTGTATGGAGGAGGTGTTTGTTTGGTGAACCTTACCTGGTTGTGCCAAACATTTTGACTCATGTATGTTTTTTAATTGTTTTTAACTTGTCCTTCATTCCTTGATGGAGTTTTTCTATTGTTGAAATAAAGATTTATCACTTTTTTACATAATTTTGTCTATTGGCACACCTCTTTTTCTCTTTGAATATTTTATAGCTTGCTTTGTGTGCTGACATTTACCTTGTTTTGGTGGTTGTGCATGGTCCACTCTGTGTATGGTATTACAGATTTTTGAAGGTGGGGAGTGAAAACTAAAAACGCAAAAACGAAAAAGGGCCTGGTCCTTAAGGGGTTAAGATAAATTATATCCCATACAGATAACACTGCAAATATAATTTATGCATCCCCCCTCCAAAAAAAATAAGCCCCCCCCCCAAACAGATTGACTTCTCAATTCTACAAAGATCAAACTAAAAAACAAAATTGACTACCACATTCCTGCAGAGGGTAATATAGAAATGTATTACAATCCATGCATGAAACTGAAAAATAAAAAAGCATGAAATATGATTTTTCGCTTTGCTTTGTGGTCAGAGCAGGATACTATTTTATTGTTTAACTATATGTTTGTTTGCAAGAAAGCGATACATTTGGAGCTGTGTATTAAAATGCATCTTGAAATATATCATAAATGTAACCAGCACAGAATGTTGAACCTAAAATTAAAGTATTAAAAGTTGTACATTTACGTGTCAGCCTTGTCATCTAATTCTAAATGATATGAACATGTGCAACACCCCTGCCATTACACAGGCAGGCTGGTAGTTGTGAATGTCACCCTCTCCTGTTTAGGAGCTGTTAGGGGGAGTCGCGAACCCTCTTTGAAGGTTCTAGAATCTGGACATTGAGTAATAGCAGCTTTAGACTCTGCCTGGAAAGGTTAGACAATAGAGTAGAAACAGGAATGTAGGGGGTCTAGGACAGCTCTAAGAGAACATATCACCCCTACATGTTATCTACACCTGGTCAAATGGCCAATAAGGATAAATATGTCACTAAATGTACCCCTTGAAAAGGGGACGAAAGGCCAGACTAAAGTACTAAACTACTTTTTGTAGTAAAAATTATAGACAATCTTTATTACAGATATTACATTAAAAGAACATAGATGATGTTAGAACATATAATACAGAGGTAATGATGAGCAGCCTGAAGAGTCATACCCGGACACAATATGGATATTAGTGAGGCATACACAGGAAAGGAGCACACTTAATGCCTTGGTGGGACCATCTAAGTAAACATTTTGCAGCACAATTTTTTCATAGTGTGTGTCACGTGACAAATACTTTAGAGCACCCACCATTAACATAAAAAGCTTACCAAGATGTAGAATGTAGATAAACTCAGATGTCCAGGATGACTCCGTCCCCAAGGCGCGTTTCGGCTCGTCTGGGGGTGCCTGGAAAGGAAACAGTTAAATAGGTGTAAGTAGTTATCAAATTATGTGGCTGCATTGTAAACTGGAGTATGATTGGAGAGGTGCTACCTCCTGACCAGGGGGAGTATAAAACCCCTGTGCAGTGGGAGCATATAGTCTTGGCTTGTCAGCAGTCTGACCCCATGGTCTGTCTGTTTTAGCTGGTTTTTTTTTAGACAGTGTTAACAGAGAGACCATGTGTACAGCACACCTTTAGTGCTGCCACAGAAACCAATCCAAGGAACTGAGTGAGGAGACTCTAACCCAGAGCAGCAGCTTCCACAGTTTGGACACAGCTCCACCTAAATTCTCCCCGCCTGTATCTACTATCAGGCTGGTGCACTATTCCTGCGGACCACTCTCCACGACCACTCCAGTACCAGACTCTGAATCTGCTGTTTGACCATTCTGGCCTGTTGCCTGCTACCTGTTGTTCAATAAAGAACCGTGAGTTGATTTGCACAATGTTGCCACTGTCTGATCCCTGGATAAAGCTGTCTACCACCACGGGCCTCCCCATCCATTACCTAGGGACTTATCTTACAGACACTCAGGGGTTGCCCCAGGGAAAAACCAGTACATCAGCCTCTACCTCCATATTTCTTGCACACACCACCTGCTGGAGACCTGCCAGGCTGTAGGACAGGCCTCCGGTTTCCATACCAAGCACCATGACAACAACATTGTGCCCTAGGCTGCAAACGCCAGCCACTCCGGTATTCTGGGCCCCGGCTGCCTCCAGGCCCCAAGAAAAAGGCTAGGCCCCGGTGGGGGATGTTGCTCATGTTTCTATTGTTCCGTTAAATATGTAGATGGGGCACATTGGGGCACATTTAATTACTTGGTCCTGTCGCGATCCCTTGGTGTGTTGTCCAATAAGGATTCGGGTCCAGAGCGATTCACTAAGGTTGTGCATCCAATTTCCTGCAGGTGTCGTCTCGTGCTGAGGTCCGCCAGTTCATCTTCTTCTTCCTGGTGCATGTGAGTGCTTGATCTTGCGACACATTTCGTTTTTTAAATTACGCAGTTTTTCCGAATCCATCAGGTTGTCCAGCGGCCACGCCCCTGATTTCTGCCGCATGCAAGCTGGCGCTGATGCGCCACAATCCGATCACAAGCGCCAAAAACCTGGGGCAATTGGACTCAAAACGGAAATATTTGGGAAAATCCGATGGAATCGTGGTCCGTGGACCCTTAGCAAATGTGCCCCATTGTATTTAATACGTGACATAAAGATTTGCATCCCAGCAGCAAATATAAGCAGCAAAATTGTTAGCATTTCTAAAAGGGGTTGATAATTTATAAGAACGCTTACCAGGGTAAGTTCAATAACCTTACAGGGTCACCCAAATTGTACTCATCCTGGAAAACCTTCTCTTCTGTCTGTGGAGCGGTGAGTCAGATGATCTGCCACTAGCAGTACTCAGGACTTACTGAGACATCCCGTGTCTTTTGGACTTTCGGTGGCCATGCACTTAGCCTATGCATTCTACCTCCATGAATACCGCTTTCATGTCACTAGTTGGAGGGGCTTGACAATGACGTCCCCTCCAACCACTGACATAAAGTTTTGTAAGTTTGATGATAGTTTTGAGTCAAGCAGAGGGAACCTGGCACTACGTGTACTTCTCCAAATCTACAAATTGTACCTTGTCCAGCATGTTTTTATTGGTGGGCAAGTTGCTTCACATCTCCAAAAATAACTTTAATTCTTGTCCAAAATGCAGTGAAGGAGGTTGTGTAGATCAACCGTACAGTCAAGCAACTCCTTCATCCATGTGCATTGTTTCAGCTTAACAATCATTGAGAAAGGCTGGTAAAGCAGAAACGTTACACATGAAGTGAAATAAAAACCTCCCCTTCTAAGCTGGGAGTGCTGCCTTTTTTTGAAGTTATTATTATTATTATTTTTGTGGAATACAGTAAAAATAATGATGCATTTGTATTTTTTTGTTGTCCTAAAGTCACAAAACACAGTGAGCTTGCACCCAGTGTCTTGCTGCTTGGCCTTTCCATATACAGGGCAGAAATATTGAGGGCAGAAATAGAGGAGGGTACCCAATCCAATATATGTGGATTTTGGACCACATCTCTGTGAAATCAGGTGCATAATAAAGTGCAGCCTGTGGGTTTCTCTCTCTGTCTCCAGGAGCTGACTGCTGAGTGAGTGCTGAAACCTCAGAGCCTGTGAGTGGGTTTATGCCTTTGTTTTTCCAGGACCTGGTAATAAGGTATCTCCTATAATCAGGTTTGACTTGTGTTTAGTTAGAGCTCGGAAGAGAAGGATTTGTTTTTGGTTGTGCCCGGGAAAGGCTGTCCTGTTTTTGAACTTTTTAAGCCTGTGTTTCTGTCTCGATCTCTTAAAGTCCATTTACCTATCTCTTCTAAAGCTAATTCTCCACAATATACCAAGTATAATTATACATGACTATAGAAATTAACCAATTATTACCCCAAGTCTGTTAGGCCCTTTAAAAAAGCTTCAGCCTCAAGGAATGTAAAAGTGAATCCTGTAATTGAAAAAATTGGCTAGAAAGACTGCCAAGTGAACAAATGTGTCATTATAAATCCAATATGGCGCCTGCAGTACTTTACAGGAACAGTGTCTTCCAGGATCCTGTAGCCAGCACCATAAATTGAAGGCTTTTTATTAAGGAGGACTAAGTTGCCAAACTGTTTCATTGCATGTCAACTAAATCAAAGAAATAATACCATTAGTGGCACTTATGGTACTAACCATAAAAAACTCTCTTACAAAACAAAGAAAACTTATAGAAAAGTAACGTGATCAGCATAGAGAAACGATGCAAAAGAAATTCAGCTCACAAATGCTACAAAATAGAAGGGGCAATAGTTACTATTAGTGGACTAATATAACTGCTCTGATTATGGGCACCAATAGTACGGTGGTTACTGTCATCTGTATATATTATATAATGGACAAGTCTCATAGTAGAAAGATGATGATGATGATCTGCAGAGTGTTAAAGCTTCACTAAGTTCCACTAATATACCTAATAACAGGTTCCCATAGCACTATGCTAACTATTGACATCATTGGGACACATCTACTTACCCGGTCCAGTCGCGGTCCCGCGGCGTGTTGTCCAACGAAGATTCACTAAGCTTGGGCGTCCAATATCCAGCAGGTGTCGCTGCTGCGACGAGGTCCGCCGGAGTTCACCTTCTTGTTCCCGGTGCATGTGAGTGCGTGTCTTGCGACACAAATAGTTTTTCAAATTCCGTGGTTTTTCTGAATCCATTGGGTTGTCCGACAGCCATGCTCCCTGATTTCTGACGTTGAAAGCCGGCGCCAATGCGGCACAATCCGATCACACCTGGGGCAATTTGGCGCAAAACGGCGCTAATCGGAAACATTTGGGAAAACCCAATGGAATCGCGGCCGTAGTACCCTTAGTAAATGAGCCCCATTGTTTTTAGCTAAAAAAATCATCAGAAATGAACTTTGTAAGCCTACCTTGTACCCCTTCCAAAGGAGTAGTGAGTCCCAAGGGCATGTGATTCATGCGAGCCAGTGTCCCTCTGAGCTCAAAATCTGCTGGCATGTCCTTCATCCCCCTCCCTTTTGGCTGAACAGATGATGACTTTGCCAAAGGGAAAGGGGATAAGGGACATACCCTAAGAGACACTGCCTCTCATGAATAGCACATGCCCTTGAGACTCACTGCTCCTTCAGAGTGGGTGCGATGGAGGCTTAGAAAGATCATTTCTGGGGATAGGAAGATCGGTGTGGGCAAGGGTTTGTATAGTGCCATCAGAACTTGTGATTAGGTTTATTAGTGAAAATCTGGTGACAGGTTCCTTTTAAGTCTACACAAAATAAAATAAACCTGCAGGTATTGTTCGAAATGAAATCTGACTAAAAGCTTCTGAAATATTCATATGTTGACAAATTCATATTAAAAATGTAGCATGCAACATGTTCAACAATGAATGCCTAAAATACATCTGTCCAACAGAGATTAAGTTGTGTCATACATCACATCTATGGAGATATCCAAATTTCTAGCTCATTAGCTTCTGTCCAGAACACACTAGCAGTATATGTGATAATGCAGTTTGTGCCTTTATTTCTATATAATATACACATTTATATGGTGAGTGTGTAACTAATGTACCATCTCATGAACTATGAAATTTGGTCACCCATTTAAAAGGACTTTACCACCAGCTTTCACATCAGTAAACTACTATCCCCCTTAGGAGGGTATGAAATATACTTTATGTTAGTTCCACTTTTATGTTAAAACCTGTAATTTTACCCATAATTGCCCCCAAAGTTATATACAAATATGGACAATTACTTTTTGCGTAAGCTGAGTCACTTTTAGAGGTTGGAGGGGGGGCATCACTACAGATGCCTGTAGCAAGTTCTTAAAACCATCATAAAGTTGAGAGCCTCATCTTTCAAACCACATTCGGCTTGTGGTTTGAGCTATGGAACCAGAGACATGGGCAGTTAAAGGGGACCTGTCATCAGGAAGGTCATTTTCACAAGATGACAGGTCCAGTAGCCTCTGGCATGTTGATTTTAACCCCTTAGCGCTCTGTGATATATCTGCCACGGAGCGCAGTGACTTAGCGCTCAGTGGCGGATATATCCACTCTGGATCGGGTAACTAATAGCCGGCACCCCATTGTAACACCCGCGATCGGAGTGGGCTCCAATCGTAGGTGTGTAACCTGTTAAATGCCTCTGGGGGGTCTTTCTCCCATGATCGGCACCCCCGAACCATTTTCGGGGTGCGCCGTTCGCTGCTATGGAAGTGCTGGGATCCGATCTGGTCCCCAGCACTGCCTGCAGGCACTGCCAGTAAGATGGCGTCTGTGACGTCATCTTACTGGCACAGTGCCAGCCTATGCAAGTGCATAGGCTGACACTGCTAATACCCTGAAATACATCAGTATTGCAGAATATTACCATGAACAAGCAATCAGATGATTGCTTGTTCATGTCCCATGGTGGAAAAAGTGAAAAAGTAAAAAAAAATGTTATTCAATAAAAAATTAAGTAAAAATCTATAAAAAATGCCCATAAGCCCCATAACATATAAAGAGACATATAACCCCCAAAAAAGTCTAAATCATAACAAAAACCACACATATATCACCGCGTCCGTAACAACCCGTAGAATAAAAGTAAATCATTATTGAACCCGTACGATGAATGCCGTTAAAAAAAAACTGTCGAAAACCCACCAAAAATTATCATTTTTACCTATTCAATCTTGCAAAAAATGCAATAAAAAGTGATCAAAACAACATATGTACTCCAGAATGATACTGGTGCAAAGTACAACATGTCCCGCAAAAAACAAGCCATGAACCAGCTCTGTAGCTAAAAAAGTAAAAATGTTTTGCCCCACATTATTGTTTTATTTGACAAATTTAGTAAAATGTAAGAAAATATATTCAAGTCTGGTATCCCCGTAATCATATCGACCCATAGAATAAAGATAACATGATTGTTAGGCTAAACGGTGAACACAAATACTTTTAGGCCTAAATGAACTTATAATCGGCACAATTTGACCATTCTAAATTTCACCTCCATTTTGATTCAATTACTATGAAGATCTGAAGGAGTTAACAATCTTCCTAAAAGCTGTTTCTGATAGCTTGAGGGGTACAGATTTGAAAATGGGCTGATAGGGGGCTTGATGCTAAATATGTAAAATTTAATTCAAAACAGTATTTATCCTCAAAAGACTAAATTCTGAAAATACGGAAAATCGCTATTAGATTTGTAAGC
>WNYA01002646.1:0-36845 GCA_019512145.1 Engystomops pustulosus | reverse complement strand
GCTTACAAATCTAATAGCGATTTTCCGTATTTTCAGAATTTAGTCTTTTGAGGATAAATACTGTTTTGAATTAAATTTTACATATTTAGCATCAAGCCCCCTATCAGCCCATTTTCAAATCTGTACCCCTCAAGCTATCAGAAACAGCTTTTAGGAAGATTGTTAACTCCTTCAGATCTTCATAGTAATTGAATCAAAATGGAGGTGAAATTTAGAATGGTCAAATTGTGCCGATTATAAGTTCATTTAGGCCTAAAAGTATTTGTGTTCACCGTTTAGCCTAACAATCATGTTATCTTTATTCTATGGGTCGATATGATTACGGGGATACCAGACTTGAATATATTTTCTTACATTTTACTAAATTTGTCAAATAAAACAATAATGTGGGGCAAAACATTTTTACTTTTTTAGCTACAGAGCTGGTTCATGGCTTGTTTTTTGCGGGACATGTTGTACTTTGCACCAGTATCATTCTGGAGTACATATGTTGTTTTGATCACTTTTTATTGCATTTTTTGCAAGATTGAATAGGTAAAAATGATAATTTTTGGTGGGTTTTCGACAGTTTTTTTTTAACGGCATTCATCGTACGGGTTCAATAATGATTTACTTTTATTCTACGGGTTGTTACGGACGCGGTGATATATGTGTGGTTTTTGTTATGATTTAGACTTTTTTGGGGGTTATATGTCTCTTTATATGTTATGGGGCTTATGGGCATTTTTTATAGATTTTTACTTAATTTTTTATTGAATAACATTTTTTTTTACTTTTTCACTTTTTCCACCATGGGACATGAACAAGCAATCATCTGATTGCTTGTTCATGGTAATATTCTGCAATACTGATGTATTTCAGGGTATTAGCAGTGTCAGCCTATGCACTTGCATAGGCTGGCACTGTGCCAGTAAGATGACGTCACAGACGCCATCTTACTGGCAGTGCCTGCAGGCAGTGCTGGGGACCAGATCGGATCCCAGCACTTCCATAGCAGCGAACGGCGCACCCCGAAAATGGTTCGGGGGTGCCGATCATGGGAGAAAGACCCCCCAGAGGCATTTAACAGGTTACACACCTACGATTGGAGCCCACTCCGATCGCGGGTGTTACAATGGGGTGCCGGCTATTAGTTACCCGATCCAGAGTGGATATATCCGCCACTGAGCGCTAAGTCACTGCGCTCCGTGGCAGATATATCACAGAGCGCTAAGGGGTTAAAATCAACATGCCAGAGGCTACTGGACCTGTCATCTTGTGAAAATGACCTTCCTGATGACAGGTCCCCTTTAACTGCCCATGTCTCTGGTTCCATAGCTCAAACCACAAGCCGAATGTGGTTTGAAAGATGAGGCTCTCAACTTTATGATGGTTTTAAGAACTTGCTACAGGCATCTGTAGTGATGCCCCCCCTCCAACCTCTAAAAGTGACTCAGCTTACGCAAAAAGTAATTGTCCATATTTGTATATAACTTTGGGGGCAATTATGGGTAAAATTACAGGTTTTAACATAAAAGTGGAACTAACATAAAGTATATTTCATACCCTCCTAAGGGGGATAGTAGTTTACTGATGTGAAAGCTGGTGGTAAAGTCCTTTTAAATGGGTGACCAAATTTCATAGTTCATGAGATGGTACATTAGTTACACACTCACCATATAAATGTGTATATTATATAGAAATAAAGGCACAAACTGCATTATCACATATACTGCTAGTGTGTTCTGGACAGAAGCTAATGAGCTAGAAATTTGGATATCTCCATAGATGTGATGTATGACACAACTTAATCTCTGTTGGACAGATGTATTTTAGGCATTCATTGTTGAACATGTTGCATGCTACATTTTTAATATGAATTTGTCAACATATGAATATTTCAGAAGCTTTTAGTCAGATTTCATTTCGAACAATACCTGCAGGTTTATTTTATTTTGTGTAGACTTAAAAGGAACCTGTCACCAGATTTTCACTAATAAACCTAATCACAAGTTCTGATGGCACTATACAAACCCTTGCCCACACCGATCTTCCTATCCCCAGAAATGATCTTTCTAAGCCTCCATCGCACCCACTCTGAAGGAGCAGTGAGTCTCAAGGGCATGTGCTATTCATGAGAGGCAGTGTCTCTTAGGGTATGTCCCTTATCCCCTTTCCCTTTGGCAAAGTCATCATCTGTTCAGCCAAAAGGGAGGGGGATGAAGGACATGCCAGCAGATTTTGAGCTCAGAGGGACACTGGCTCGCATGAATCACATGCCCTTGGGACTCACTACTCCTTTGGAAGGGGTACAAGGTAGGCTTACAAAGTTCATTTCTGATGATTTTTTTAGCTAAAAACAATGGGGCTCATTTACTAAGGGTACTACGGCCGCGATTCCATTGGGTTTTCCCAAATGTTTCCGATTAGCGCCGTTTTGCGCCAAATTGCCCCAGGTGTGATCGGATTGTGCCGCATTGGCGCCGGCTTTCAACGTCAGAAATCAGGGAGCATGGCTGTCGGACAACCCAATGGATTCAGAAAAACCACGGAATTTGAAAAACTATTTGTGTCGCAAGACACGCACTCACATGCACCGGGAACAAGAAGGTGAACTCCGGCGGACCTCGTCGCAGCAGCGACACCTGCTGGATATTGGACGCCCAAGCTTAGTGAATCTTCGTTGGACAACACGCCGCGGGACCGCGACTGGACCGGGTAAGTAGATGTGTCCCAATGATGTCAATAGTTAGCATAGTGCTATGGGAACCTGTTATTAGGTATATTAGTGGAACTTAGTGAAGCTTTAACACTCTGCAGATCATCATCATCATCTTTCTACTATGAGACTTGTCCATTATATAATATATACAGATGACAGTAACCACCGTACTATTGGTGCCCATAATCAGAGCAGTTATATTAGTCCACTAATAGTAACTATTGCCCCTTCTATTTTGTAGCATTTGTGAGCTGAATTTCTTTTGCATCGTTTCTCTATGCTGATCACGTTACTTTTCTATAAGTTTTCTTTGTTTTGTAAGAGAGTTTTTTATGGTTAGTACCATAAGTGCCACTAATGGTATTATTTCTTTGATTTAGTTGACATGCAATGAAACAGTTTGGCAACTTAGTCCTCCTTAATAAAAAGCCTTCAATTTATGGTGCTGGCTACAGGATCCTGGAAGACACTGTTCCTGTAAAGTACTGCAGGCGCCATATTGGATTTATAATGACACATTTGTTCACTTGGCAGTCTTTCTAGCCAATTTTTTCAATTACAGGATTCACTTTTACATTCCTTGAGGCTGAAGCTTTTTTAAAGGGCCTAACAGACTTGGGGTAATAATTGGTTAATTTCTATAGTCATGTATAATTATACTTGGTATATTGTGGAGAATTAGCTTTAGAAGAGATAGGTAAATGGACTTTAAGAGATCGAGACAGAAACACAGGCTTAAAAAGTTCAAAAACAGGACAGCCTTTCCCGGGCACAACCAAAAACAAATCCTTCTCTTCCGAGCTCTAACTAAACACAAGTCAAACCTGATTATAGGAGATACCTTATTACCAGGTCCTGGAAAAACAAAGGCATAAACCCACTCACAGGCTCTGAGGTTTCAGCACTCACTCAGCAGTCAGCTCCTGGAGACAGAGAGAGAAACCCACAGGCTGCACTTTATTATGCACCTGATTTCACAGAGATGTGGTCCAAAATCCACATATATTGGATTGGGTACCCTCCTCTATTTCTGCCCTCAATATTTCTGCCCTGTATATGGAAAGGCCAAGCAGCAAGACACTGGGTGCAAGCTCACTGTGTTTTGTGACTTTAGGACAACAAAAAAATACAAATGCATCATTATTTTTACTGTATTCCACAAAAATAATAATAATAATAACTTCAAAAAAAGGCAGCACTCCCAGCTTAGAAGGGGAGGTTTTTATTTCACTTCATGTGTAACGTTTCTGCTTTACCAGCCTTTCTCAATGATTGTTAAGCTGAAACAATGCACATGGATGAAGGAGTTGCTTGACTGTACGGTTGATCTACACAACCTCCTTCACTGCATTTTGGACAAGAATTAAAGTTATTTTTGGAGATGTGAAGCAACTTGCCCACCAATAAAAACATGCTGGACAAGGTACAATTTGTAGATTTGGAGAAGTACACGTAGTGCCAGGTTCCCTCTGCTTGACTCAAAACTATCATCAAACTTACAAAACTTTATGTCAGTGGTTGGAGGGGACGTCATTGTCAAGCCCCTCCAACTAGTGACATGAAAGCGGTATTCATGGAGGTAGAATGCATAGGCTAAGTGCATGGCCACCGAAAGTCCAAAAGACACGGGATGTCTCAGTAAGTCCTGAGTACTGCTAGTGGCAGATCATCTGACTCACCGCTCCACAGACAGAAGAGAAGGTTTTCCAGGATGAGTACAATTTGGGTGACCCTGTAAGGTTATTGAACTTACCCTGGTAAGCGTTCTTATAAATTATCAACCCCTTTTAGAAATGCTAACAATTTTGCTGCTTATATTTGCTGCTGGGATGCAAATCTTTATGTCACGTATTAAATACAATGGGGCACATTTGCTAAGGGTCCACGGACCACGATTCCATCGGATTTTCCCAAATATTTCCGTTTTGAGTCCAATTGCCCCAGGTTTTTGGCGCTTGTGATCGGATTGTGGCGCATCAGCGCCAGCTTGCATGCGGCAGAAATCAGGGGCGTGGCCGCTGGACAACCTGATGGATTCGGAAAAACTGCGTAATTTAAAAAACGAAATGTGTCGCAAGATCAAGCACTCACATGCACCAGGAAGAAGAAGATGAACTGGCGGACCTCAGCACGAGACGACACCTGCAGGAAATTGGATGCACAACCTTAGTGAATCGCTCTGGACCCGAATCCTTATTGGACAACACACCAAGGGATCGCGACAGGACCAAGTAATTAAATGTGCCCCAATGTGCCCCATCTACATATTTAACGGAACAATAGAAACATGAGCAACATCCCCCACCGGGGCCTAGCCTTTTTCTTGGGGCCTGGAGGCAGCCGGGGCCCAGAATACCGGAGTGGCTGGCGTTTGCAGCCTAGGGCACAATGTTGTTGTCATGGTGCTTGGTATGGAAACCGGAGGCCTGTCCTACAGCCTGGCAGGTCTCCAGCAGGTGGTGTGTGCAAGAAATATGGAGGTAGAGGCTGATGTACTGGTTTTTCCCTGGGGCAACCCCTGAGTGTCTGTAAGATAAGTCCCTAGGTAATGGATGGGGAGGCCCGTGGTGGTAGACAGCTTTATCCAGGGATCAGACAGTGGCAACATTGTGCAAATCAACTCACGGTTCTTTATTGAACAACAGGTAGCAGGCAACAGGCCAGAATGGTCAAACAGCAGATTCAGAGTCTGGTACTGGAGTGGTCGTGGAGAGTGGTCCGCAGGAATAGTGCACCAGCCTGATAGTAGATACAGGCGGGGAGAATTTAGGTGGAGCTGTGTCCAAACTGTGGAAGCTGCTGCTCTGGGTTAGAGTCTCCTCACTCAGTTCCTTGGATTGGTTTCTGTGGCAGCACTAAAGGTGTGCTGTACACATGGTCTCTCTGTTAACACTGTCTAAAAAAAAACCAGCTAAAACAGACAGACCATGGGGTCAGACTGCTGACAAGCCAAGACTATATGCTCCCACTGCACAGGGGTTTTATACTCCCCCTGGTCAGGAGGTAGCACCTCTCCAATCATACTCCAGTTTACAATGCAGCCACATAATTTGATAACTACTTACACCTATTTAACTGTTTCCTTTCCAGGCACCCCCAGACGAGCCGAAACGCGCCTTGGGGACGGAGTCATCCTGGACATCTGAGTTTATCTACATTCTACATCTTGGTAAGCTTTTTATGTTAATGGTGGGTGCTCTAAAGTATTTGTCACGTGACACACACTATGAAAAAATTGTGCTGCAAAATGTTTACTTAGATGGTCCCACCAAGGCATTAAGTGTGCTCCTTTCCTGTGTATGCCTCACTAATATCCATATTGTGTCCGGGTATGACTCTTCAGGCTGCTCATCATTACCTCTGTATTATATGTTCTAACATCATCTATGTTCTTTTAATGTAATATCTGTAATAAAGATTGTCTATAATTTTTACTACAAAAAGTAGTTTAGTACTTTAGTCTGGCCTTTCGTCCCCTTTTCAAGGGGTACATTTAGTGACATATTTATCCTTATTGGCCATTTGACCAGGTGTAGATAACATGTAGGGGTGATATGTTCTCTTAGAGCTGTCCTAGACCCCCTACATTCCTGTTTCTACTCTATTGTCTAACCTTTCCAGGCAGAGTCTAAAGCTGCTATTACTCAATGTCCAGATTCTAGAACCTTCAAAGAGGGTTCGCGACTCCCCCTAACAGCTCCTAAACAGGAGAGGGTGACATTCACAACTACCAGCCTGCCTGTGTAATGGCAGGGGTGTTGCACATGTTCATATCATTTAGAATTAGATGACAAGGCTGACACGTAAATGTACAACTTTTAATACTTTAATTTTAGGTTCAACATTCTGTGCTGGTTACATTTATGATATATTTCAAGATGCATTTTAATACACAGCTCCAAATGTATCGCTTTCTTGCAAACAAACATATAGTTAAACAATAAAATAGTATCCTGCTCTGACCACAAAGCAAAGCGAAAAATCATATTTCATGCTTTTTTATTTTTCAGTTTCATGCATGGATTGTAATACATTTCTATATTACCCTCTGCAGGAATGTGGTAGTCAATTTTGTTTTTTAGTTTGATCTTTGTAGAATTGAGAAGTCAATCTGTTTGGGGGGGGGGCTTATTTTTTTTGGAGGGGGGATGCATAAATTATATTTGCAGTGTTATCTGTATGGGATATAATTTATCTTAACCCCTTAAGGACCAGGCCCTTTTTCGTTTTTGCGTTTTTAGTTTTCACTCCCCACCTTCAAAAATCTGTAATACCATACACAGAGTGGACCATGCACAACCACCAAAACAAGGTAAATGTCAGCACACAAAGCAAGCTATAAAATATTCAAAGAGAAAAAGAGGTGTGCCAATAGACAAAATTATGTAAAAAAGTGATAAATCTTTATTTCAACAATAGAAAAACTCCATCAAGGAATGAAGGACAAGTTAAAAACAATTAAAAAACATACATGAGTCAAAATGTTTGGCACAACCAGGTAAGGTTCACCAAACAAACACCTCCTCCATACAGTGGAACCTGGCCCCTAGTATGATACAATTACAATAGAAGGATGAATAAGGCCCAAGCTGTCTAATGACCCTGAACAGATGAAGATAAATCTGCCATAACAATCATAGTGCGGCTATAGAATAAATGGGTAAGTATACATTACAAGTCAGTGGTCAGCAGATCGCACATTGTAATAGATAGCCCCGATCATGATAGCCTTGGATCTTTGTGTGATCCGAGGCTGTCATGAGAACGGATCGCCGCTCCCCGGTGACGTCACGGGGAGCGCCGATCAGAGCGAAGATGGCCTCTGTGTTCCTGTGCATTTCCTGATGCCTCCGTGTTCCTGTGCGTTTCCAGACGCATCCCGTGGTCCGTTTCCGGTGGTCCGTATCCTGTGGTCTGTGTCCGGTGGTCTGTATCCTGTGGTCTGTATCCTGTGGTCCGTATCCTGTGGTTCATATCCTGTGGTTCATATCCTGTGCTCCATATCCTGTGGTCCGTGTCCGGTGGCCTGTATCCTGTGGTCCATATCCTGTGGTCCGTTTCCTGTGGTCCGTATCCTGTGCTCCATATCCTGTGGTCTGTGTCCGGTAGTCTGTATCATGTGGTCCATGTCCGGTGCTCCGCATCTTGTGGTCCGTTCCCATACAACTCCCATACGACCCAGTGGTTGACCTCCTGCCTTCCTGTGCTTCTGCCGTGCCTTCCAGGGTCCCAGCCCAGCGTTGTCTTCATTCCGTACCAGCATTTCCAGTGCTCCTCTGCGTTCCTGCTGTCATCTCAAGTTGTGACCCGCAATCGGTTGCCTTGGCTGCCACCGCGGGTCTCATACCAACCCCCACGGTGGTCCACAGGGTCCACAGACTATTTCCAAAGAGACTCTTCCCGCACCCTTGTGCGTGACAATAAAGCTCTTCACTACCACAGTTCTGGCAACTCTTAACCCCTATACAAACAGTGACTGACAAAAAGTTATGCCCATCTATTTTATAAGAATATTACTTTCCGATATTCATACTTGGGATTTATTTAAAAGTACTATATACACAAATTTCTATGTGAATTTCGGTTAACAGTCTCTCCTGTCTGAGTTTTCTGTGGCCAGTTTCTCCTTCACTGCCCCTTTTCCCTGGAGTCGAGGTCTTCTGCTCCTGGTGTACCACTTTCTTCTTTTCTCTAAAGCTCCCTTCTTGTGGTTTCTAAAACATTCTTTTCAACCATAGTCCTCCATGCACCAATTATTGTGGGAAAGTCCTATACTCATTTTTATTTTCAAAGGTGAAGAACTCCCAAACCATTTTGACACTGGTTTCTTGTCTAGTCCCATACAAAAGTTTCTGGTTGCACTAGAAGGTGCTGTCCGGACAGGAAAGAGGTGCAGACCCTGCACTTTCTACAACCTCTTTCCCTGACTACTTGCACACACTACACTAGACCTGCAGCTGCCAATTTGACAACATCCTTACTCTCATTACATACACAGAACATACATACAAACAAACCAAGGGATAGATAGACATACAAAAGTATGGTCAGGCTAATCGGATCAAAACCAGGATAGTGGGCACAGGGGAGTAACTACAACAGTAGCAGCTATAGCAGCAGCTGGGGGCCCAAAGGGGCATGGGGTCCCAACATCCAATTTGACACTCTAAAGAATGGAGGTTGTGCACCATTATATACATATTATGCTGAACATTGTACAATATAATGCGTATATAACAGTGCACATCTTTCACGGTATGCAGCTACCAGATCAGTGTATAAATTTACATATCAGTGCATAAATGTATGCACTTAAGTATATAAATTTGTAAGTATACAGATATGTATATTTTATGAGCAATTGGGGGGGGGGGCATTCAGAAGTCTGTTATGGGGCACTTCCTTTATTAGTTACTCCCCTGGGTAGGAGGCACATAATCGTGGGACAAATAGAATAGTCAAGAAGTCCAAGCAACGGTCAGGAAAAAAAAACAAAATAAACACAGGAAAAAGCACAATAGAATGAAATACAAGAACCAGGCCAGGAGGCAAGTCTAACCAGCACTGAATAGAGTGAGGAGTGTGTATAAGTGGAGTTCATAAATACTGCCTCAACAGCTGTTACTCCAACTGCAGCTCAGACACAACCCTAGCTCTGAGATGAAGTAAGATGAAGCTAAGCCCTGTGCATAGCAAAACTCTCGGGTTTGGAAGTAGCCATGAGAAGCTCTGACACCTGGGTAACAAGAATGGGAATTTCGCATGATACTCCCGAACATTGGTACCTGAGGGATCCCATAAACCCCTCTACTTCATAAAAAGATTCATAAATTGCACAGGACAGTTGGTGGCCATGGTAAAGATGTTTAACCCCTTATCACCGGAGCTTGCTTTCAGCTTAAAGACCAGACTAGATTTTTTCGAATCACCATAATTAGTTTTATATTCAGAACGCTTTAATACATCTAGGTGATTTTGAAATAGTTTTCTCAAAGACACGTTGGGGCACATTTATTTACCCAGTACTGCTCGATCCCCGTTTCGGAATGTCCGCCAGAAAGCTCATCTGCCGCGATTCAAGGAAATTGTGTGCCCGATTTCCTGCTTGTGTCGCCTCCCCGATCAGGTCTGCCAGGTTCCCCTTTTTCTTCCCGGTGTATGTAAGTGCTTGGCTTGCGACACAAATTTAACTGTTGAATCCCGCGCTTAGTCCGAATCCATCGGATCGTCCAACGTCCCTGATTTCTGTTGCATGAAAGTGGGCGCCAAAATCCAATCACGTGCGACACAATCCCGGGGGCGATCCCTTAAAAGTCGGAAAACCCGACGAAAATGCGTCAGCTGGACCCTCAGTAAATAAGCCCCATTGTACTTAATGTCAGTTGTAAAATTTAAGTGATAAGTTTTGCGTAATTACAGTTTTCATACACTGCAGATTTTATTGTAAAAATGTCTGTTCCATTCATCTGGAGGAGACTTACTTAAAACCATGAGTTTGCAACCAATATCGTCCCGTTAACTGAACAGAATATTTAGCCTCAAAATCTCTGCAAAAACTCTACTGTGTATGAAGGCATTGTAAGGTTCCTGAATCTACAGGTGAAAGATTGTCCAGCTAATTTTTGTACTGCCATGATGCTGTATCTGTACCATAGCATATAGAAATACTGCATGAAAAGAAGTATTACAAATGATAAAATATAAAAATATGACATAAATATTATGTAATAATGATCTATAATGAAATGCAGATCCATTCTATGGTTGTCCATGTAACACCCACTCCACAAAACAACAGCTTATTAACAGTCGTCTCACATGAGCCAGGCCTTTATTTTATGGCCTTATCTTTTATTTCTCTCTCCCGGCATATGATGTTCAGTGTCTGATCCGTTGTCAGCCCTGTCATTTTAATAAATGGGAGATAAGTCTCTTTCATATGCAAAGTTCGGCTTTCTATTACTCAGGAGGGATTTCAGAAGCTGGGCTGGTTTTAAACATTAATGAGGGGAAAATATGGTCACCGACAAAGGATCTGTCCCAGACTCGACAGATTTATTCTGCACCGAAAATACTTTTGAATTGCAGCCAGTAATACTGGAACAAATCTATTTGGTTTAATGGGTACATAAGGCATTGTATTTATCATTATGTTCTACAAGTCCCTTATTAAAAGTCTGTGTTAACGCACAGAAAATCTTTGCAGTTTATGTCTGTCAAATATGCAAAAAGTTCTATAAAAATCCCAAACAAAACCCGATTGTTTGCGAAATTAATATGTATAGGGCAATGTTCACATTTGGCAGCTTTAGTTTCTGTTTCTTTCCTACAATGGAAGGGCATAAAGGAAACCAAATATCACTGATGTGAACCTGGCTTTATATGTGGACACAGAGGGGCACATTTACTAAGGGCCATGTGCCAGTTTTCTGTTGAACTGTGCACCTTCTTTCTGATTGCACAGATACAGGCGATCCCCTACTTAAGAACACCCGACGACCCCTAGTTAAAAATGAACCTCTCCGTCCCCTGTGACCTCCGATGAAGCTTTCTGGATGCTTTCCTTTAGTCCCAGACTGCAATGATCAGCTGTAAGGTTTCTGTAATGAAGCTTTATTGATAATCCTTACAGCAAAAAATTTTGAAACTACAATTGTCACTGGGGCAAAAAGAATTTTGTCTGGAACTACAAGGGGGCATTCCGATGCTCAGTCGGAGCGTGCACCAGATTTAACATGCAAAGTCTGACAGAATTGTGTCGCAAGCCCTATGTTGGTGCGCTCTGTCGGGGCAGAGCAAGGAGCACCATATTTATGAAGAACGGCCGCAAAAATTCCTGAATCTGGCGCCCCCTGCACACTACACAGGCAAACTACATTCAGTGCAGTTTGCACTGTTCTTAGTAAATGTGCCTCAGTGTTTTTTTTTTTTTAGGTAAATAAGATAATTAAAAATGCTTATCTCTAAATGCCATGAAAAGGCAGTGCAGTGTTTTGCTAAAATGACTAGTTGTGGAAGAGCTTCAAAGAGTAATGTATTCATTTTACTTTTCATTTATGGAAACAAAACCTGAACAACATTTACTCTTCAAATGCATAAAAAAAACCTTGAAAATGTCACCAAAGCCTAAAACACAACTCATATCGACAGGTCATGGTTTAGAACAGGATCTTGTTATAAATAAAGAATTTGTGAGCAAGAACAGGCTGAACACTGACATTTAAAGCGTCCTAGAAAACACTTTTTTCCATCCCCGCACACCTCACCTGATTGTTATGTACATCTAAAAAGTGCAGAGCGTGAGAGTCACATTTCCCGGTAGTGATCTCACCAACGTGAATGTTATATTTCTTTATTTTAACAATAAATAACCATCAAGCACCTTGTATTATAGTGTGCACACTGGTCTAATTCACGGGCTCCCAAAAACCGTGATAAGCAATTCATATAAAAGAGTATTAAGACCAACTGTGCAATCCAACAAATTTCTTTATATTAGACTTGGATGACAACGGACATAACGGCATATAAATACATCACCAGTTCACGGCTCAATATGCTTTAAGTCCACGTTTAAAAGTCCACACTATAGAACCTGGCTCCACTGAGACGCCGAACGCCCGGTGTGTCTAATGACGTTTCGGAGGTAACCCCTCCTTCCTCAGACATGCGCATGTAAAATCCTTCTTACCATTTTGTTCTAGAAGTTGTAAGTAGTGGTGCAATGATTGCGGTCACAGAGGTTGCGGAGTGGTCCATAGCCTGCCAGCTGGGAGACTGCGGATCCATCAAGAGAAGATAATCACTTTTTATAGAAAGTAGCCCTTTAATGGCCTGGGGGTATTTGGAGTTTATAGACAATTTGTAAAGTTTAGTAAAGTTGAATAGTAAGCTTAAAATGTATAACCTATAGTACTAGATTTAATGTCATCATGGTTATCAGTTTGAGTTTTTTTCAGAAAAAGTTGGCACTTTTATAGATGTTTTTCTTTCTGCAATTAAATGGGATTCACTTCAGTGATAGAAGCAGATGCTCTGAAAGCTTTATAAAAAGAAAGAGGAGCCCATTAGTTCTTTTGCAACTGCAGTTTTGCAACTAAACTGTTCATTGGAAATGTTGGATGTAGCGGGTGCAACTTTCAAATTAAAAAGTTTTTATTGGTTAACTTTCTTTTGCTAGAAAACATAAACTTATTTTAGAATGTGTAAAAAAAAAATTGCGTAATTTTTATGTAAAATAGCACATTTTGTATGTTCTTTCGTAATGTGATGTAATGTAATACTAATTTTTATTAATATTTTTGTGCATACAGTTTTTTCATATGCTTTTCATTAAACTTAAGAGGGGTCATTGATCTTATCCTTGTTTGTTTTGGGTAGTTTTTGCCTGTCGTTTTTTCTCTCTGCTTCTTTGGTAATTTATCAATCTCACTTTTTCCTTGTGTGAAATGGGGGATTTTTTTAAGATCTCTGTTTGAGACATTTGTTACAAATGTCACAAAAATGTCACACAAATGGTGCAAGTCACTTCTTTCCATTTTCTAAGTGTGGTTTAGTCTGGAGTTTTTTTGCGCCAAATAATGTTGCAAATTTTAGACAATTTAAAATGATAAATATAATTTGGCACATTTGGAATAGAAGATATATGTGTCTTACTGACGAAAAACAAATGTCCAACAAACATTTCAAAATGTCCCCAAAAAGGTGCAAAATTGCAATGCACTAAAAAATGTCTAAATAAAAGACAGAAAAAACAGGAGGCATAAAAAGATAAATGACCTCCAAGGTGTCTCTGTAATTTAACCTTTCTGCACCTGTAACAATTCGTTATAAAATTCACATAAAGTCAATGCACTACCTTATTATCACAGTATGTATAGGTAAAAACCAACCTCACATGGATACTTGCCAGTAGTCACAGCAATGCTGCCAGTAGCTAGGGGTCACAGGGATTCCCTCCGTAGCAAGCAGTGACAGGGATATCCCCAGAATCCAGCAACCAGGGATGCTCCCAGTAGCCAGTAGTCACAGGTGTGCCCCCAATAGTCACATGAATGCCCCCCAGTAGCCAGCAGTCAAAGAGATGGCACCAGTGGCCAATGGTATAAAAAAACATTGTTCCTTTTCTTGTGCCTTGATCTTGGAACTTCAGAAAAGGGTGCACATGGTAGTCAAACACCCGCTGAGGCCAGGTCACTTTAGTCCCAGGGCAGACGGATGCATCATCAGTTGTCACCTGCACAGGATCAATAATCACACGGGCCGGAAGTTGTTGGCCTGTGTGATGGAAGGAGAGCAATGGAGCATGGGAGGTAAAAACTCCTGTGTCCCACTGAAGTAAGTAGGTGGTGAGCGCTGGAACACCGACCTGCTTTGTCCCGGCTCAGGCACCAGTCATGTATTTAACATGAAATGATCGGATCCCACCTCTGTCTATCTCCAATAGTTTCAAACCAGCCTTTTCTTTTTCGCAATCAGCTCAGAGAATCATCTGCAATTCCCCATAGTGTGAAGTCTCCCTGATCTTCAGGAAAGCAAGTAATTGTATTTGTTGGATTGAGGTAAATTGTCTTGTAAATACAAAATGATAGATATTTATCATACGCTGGCGCATTGTGTGCTAGTGTATTCTGTCATACAGTTCTCAACAGGCCCTGCCTGGCTTGAAATTGTGATTTACCCTCCACATGTTCAGGCTTGAATGGATGCAGGCTATAACCAGTGCACAGGCGGGGGACACCAATGGTCAGAGGCGGTCAACTCTGCGTTTAAAGACAGATGACCGGTCAACTCTGCCCACTGGCATGCCCTCTTCATGACCCTCGACACCTATTTGGCATATAAGTTGGTACAAGGGGGTAAATAATTACAATTCTTGCTAATGTGCCAGGAATTTCAGGGCTTAAATACTAGAAGACTGTTGTAAAAAGCCCTAATAAATAAATCCCCCTATGTCTGCAGTCATATTCTACAATCATATTCTACTCCCTTCATATTTCCCCTGTTTCTTGTTAACTTGCACACAGTAGAAGAATTTTAAAGGTCAGAAAAAGTTAATTATCACATAGAATTTTTTCTCATCATGGAATGGTAGCGTGTATTACATTTCTTGGCTCTTATGCATAAATTTGATGTATAAGTAGAGGTGAGGAAATAGTTAAAAGGACTGTTTTGTCGGCAATAAACTGTTCTCTGAAGTGCCTTGCCAGCGTGTGTTTTCACTCCATCAGGCAGTCGTATTTGTTTTTTTTTCTTTTACCTATCAGTAAGAATCTCTCTATTCCCTACACGCTCAGCAGCTTCTGTCACATGCATTAGATGCATTGAATTTCAATAGATCCAATTGCTGTTCTAGTGCCGAGAATAAAATGATGACATTTAAGGGGGTGGGAGTCACAAAGCTCGGAAGAACACAGACAGTTTATTTCTCTGTATGAGCAGAAGGTGGTCTGGAGCAATTTCTGGCCTCCAATTGCATTGTCTGTTTAGGCAACATAAAAAACTATTTCCCAGCTTAGAGGGAAGTCGTCATAAATATTCCAATAATTCAAAATTAGGTCTTTACAAGATTCTTAACGAAAGTGAAAACAGTCTTTAAGTGATTCATTCATAGCAAATTAATGAAATTAGGAGACTTGATTAGCATTTGATACATATTGGGGGTTTTTTTGTTTTCAATCATACTTTTACCCCATAAGACATTTTTATCACTCATTTCCTATGCCTTCTGTCAATGGCTGGAATAGTTCATAGCAAAAATAATGCTGTTTTAAACTAGGCGCTACACCAAAAAGTGGGTTGTGTGGACCCTAACTGGTATGCCATTGTGATAATCCCAAGGCCTAATCCCTGCCGATTTTGTCAAACAATCCTATTTCAGAGCAGATGGTGATCCAATGGAAACCATCAGTCAGGGCAGGCAGCAAACAGACAAACTCCAAGATACAGGACAGGAGCAGACAGAGGCCTCATGCACAGGTAAGCCGCAGCAGAAGAAGTGCATTGTAAGCCGCAAGCCGGCTGGGGAAGGGTGGTGAGTGTACCGTGTCTACGTGCAATGTATGTCTATGGCAACCATGAACTAGTTGCCAGTTTTGCTGCCTTCGTTTCGACGTGTGCATGGGGACAGATACAGATTAAAGTGAGGTCAACCCAACAGAGTGAAATGTAGAATCAGAATTTAAGTCAAGGAACAAAGCCTAAGACAAATAAGGACTGCTGATCTCCAGGAGTTCAGAAGTAGGTGAAAAACACTGCCATTTCATAATGACAGTGACATTTCAAGCTGATTCCAAAAGGCTAAAGGTGAAATGTTGGTGTCGTTATGGAATAAAGGACCATGTTTTACTTGCTTCTGACCTCTTGGAGTGCTGCTTACTTTGTGGTCTATCCATCTTTCTCTGTGACCTACTTTGTATGCTCAGAGTGCCTTTGTAAGAATGAAAGCAGGTAATCTGAGACAATAGGGTATGGAGCTATCTAATATGGTAAAATTGAGAAAGTGTACCAGTCCACCTTAATGTGAGTTGTGTACATATCACACTCTGCATCCACCCTATACTTCAGCTCAAATTAGCAAGACCTGAATAACCTGCAGGAGTCATGCTTTCCCACTATTGAAACTGTGTCATGTACAAGGCACATGGCTCCAGCACGCTGGGTATCTAAAATTAAATGTATGCCAACTAGTAGTTGGTGTAGATATCAATCATAATTTGCAAATCAATGATGAAACTGGTTAGGCCCCAGACAGAACATGCCCTTTCCACACCAAGTTTGTACACCATGGCCTCAGAAAATTTTTTACTGGCATAAAATTGGCAGAGCGAAATGATAAACATCCCCCAGTTTGTTTAAATATATGCCACATGGAGCCTAGTATGATAACATCTCAACCAATGATTGTGTTTTAGATAAGTTCAAGGGACCAATAATCTCAGACTTTGAAAAATGACATGGCAATGTTGGAAAAAGGCCTATTTGTGATATCTGCCTTTTAGGTACCTGACTTTTTTACAGCCCTATAAAAATCAAAGGTTTAATCAGGGATAGCTACATTTGTACATGGTTCCTTAGGTTAAAGATAGCTACTTCTATACATGTTGTCTTAGGTTAAGGATTAAGTACAGCTCTACACATTTCCTTAGTAGCTGCCAGACTTATAAGAGTACAATCTAATGTCAGACATGTGATATATGTTTAGAATATCTAAGCAATAATAAACATAGAAATGCTAAAAGCTGAAGGCATTAAATAAGTGGAATATTTGTAATCCAAAAATTGGAAATTTTGATACAGTAAATATACTAGTGATTTTGCACCATTTTAAATGAAGCAAAACGTTTTAATTGTTACTTCACTGAAAAAATCTTGAACGCTACTTGTTTGTTATCATTCTGTTTCTTCATTATTCCCACTAAAGTTTAACCCTAATTTAAATTTATGAGTGTGAACCAGAGAGAAACCATTTACTTTTTAAACATTCTGAGATCGAATAACTTGAACAAAACCGTTGAAGCTAAATATGCATAATGCAGAGCTTTGCTGCGAGGATTTAAGATTTGATATTTCTATAACATAATTTGGTATACAGGCGGTCCCCTACTTAAGAACACTCGACTTACATACGACCCCTAGTTACAAACAGACCTCTGGATGTTGGTAATTTATTGTACTTTAGCCTTAGGCTACAATAAATAGCTATAACCGTTATCAGAGGTGTCAGTAATGAAGATTTATTGTTATTCCTGATTCTTATGACAACCCAACATTTTTAAAATCCAATTGTCACAGAGACCAAAAAAGTTCTGGCTGGGATTACAATGATAATACATACAAACTCAACTTAAGAACAAACCTACAGACCCTATCTTGTATGTAACCCGGGGACTGTCTGTACTTTAAGATTTAAAATGCCTAAAATTCTATGTGTTGGGAAAAACATATCAATTAAATACATACAAGCTCAAAAAACTCTTTCAACAAATTCAACAAAAGAAAAATATACAGCGCTTCATTGTATATTCTGTAACAATTCCTGCTTTACGACACAGCACCTACATATTTCATATTATTTTACAATTAGTACATAACAGTAAGAGCCTAAATCAGAGATTTCAGAGTAACAAGCTGAACTATTCTATTTACATCATGTAGACCCTTCTCAACCAAGTTTACATGAGAGGTCTATGAGGGGTGAAAGGGTTGTATATTTTCAGATGCAACATGTTCCATGTAAAATGGACCTGCTATAAGTTAATTTTTAAAATTAAACACCAGTCTTTAAATCCACCAGACAAAAAGGTCTTGATAAATTCCCCTACAATGATTATTAATTTGATTGGGGTAGTACATTCCAGGGAATAGATGCATCACAACAAAAGTCTTGCAGACATTAATGGAAAATCAGGGAAGTAAGAAGATAACTTATGGAGACTTTACCATTCAAGGTTGACTCTGTAGCCATTTGGAGACTTACAGCCATTGATGATCCACTTGGGGACTCTGTGAAATATGGTAATGGTAGAGAAATATAGAGAATGTAAATATTAGATCTTGGGTTGGGAGGAAGAAAGAAGGAATTGCAAAAGATTTGTAGATGGTGCAGAGCAGGGGAAAGCATTGAGTGAGACCAATATGATGAAATTATGACTCATTATAATAGTGCTCTCTGATGACTCCACTATAATGAGCTGCTTAAATATTTTATAACAGGACATATGTTTTGCCTTGGCAAATATAAACATATTTTCTGTCTAATGACATTAAGTAAAAATATTAGAAATCCTAATGTAAATACAAAAAACAAAAAAGGTAGGGCTAGACGTAAATAGTATAGAGTCCGCACATCACAAAAAAAAAGATAAATGTGCAAATTAGACAACAGAATATTTATTTTATTACATAAACTTGTGACATGTAACACACTTAAAAAACCAGCAACGTTGGATATAATTACACAAATCCATACTCAGAGTACAATACATGTGTATATACCATACTGGATGTAACCATATTGCTCCAAAAGAAGGAAGTACCTATAATGGTCCTATCACAGTCCAAATTAAATGTTAAGGAGCAAAAAAGAGTAGTAGCATTAAGTGTGCAATACATACATAAAGTCATAATAATCATCATTAGACATGTTACATGGAGCTCTGGTTTCAATCTAGAATCTAAATCCAGCCATTAAACACATATTAAAATGCCTCTACTGTTTTAGCTTTAATAAAAAAAATCGAAAACTTGACCATTTACCCCCTTTTAATGTAATTTTTGCAGTAAATGGCACAAGTGACATGGATTAGCCATAAACTCATCCTCCAAAAGTGTAATCTTCCATCAAACATAACAGTTCTAATGTTATGCATTGACAATAATCCTTATCCACTGTGACAGAGTGTATACCTCTAGGGCCTTGTTGAATATTCAGCTCGTGTCTCATTGACTACATTACAAATCTAATGTGAAAATAATTCCTCATTCCCCTTAAGAGAGAGAGAGAGCAAAGAGAATAGCATAACCCAAGTCTCATTGAAAGTTAAAATTAGTTTCCTTCTGTGTAGCCGAATTTCTATTCTTTCTTTCATTGAAGTCAGCAGTTGAGCAACAACTTCTATCCCCATCAATCTGTTTCGAATTTTTCATCCTGGCAAAAAGTTTTCTAATGAAATAATGTTGCTATGTGTTTTTATGGGTTTCTACTACAACAGAAATATAGCATTTGCTTAATCTCACTGAAATCAGCCAGGGATTTGTAAACTTTTATTCTGAGGAAGTGTCAGGCGGTCCTCGAGCAGCAATGGATTTATCGCTAGCAGGAACATTTGTTCTGACTTGTGAAAACAATCTTTATTGGAGCGTTCATTGGAGAAACTGAATCCGTAAGGTTGAAAAATGTTCTCCAGTCACTTACAAGAAAATGTGTATAAAATGTATTTGATATAGTTTCAACCAAATGAGTCTCTTGCAGTTTTTTACACAATGGTAAGTTTTGTTTGCCGGAGTCTGAATTTGTTACTGAAAAGTCCATGGATAGGAAATAAGTGTAAAAAAAATAAGGAATTACCAAGTCTAGATTCACATATTTTCTAACACGGGTTATAGACCTATATAAGACATTAGAGATGAGTGAATCTATTCATCAATTCGGTATGAATCTGGTGATTTCCAGGCACTGAATGGAATCTGAATATTTTCTGGCTTGCTTTGGGCAAATCTTATATACAATAATAAAGAAAGTCTACCAGATCCATATAAAGTGATAAATCCAAGTCCTCTTCTTAAAAATGTGAATAATCTTATTGTGACCTTATGCAGAAATATGACATTTTGACTAATGTAAGTCTTTATCAAAAGCAAGAACCGATGGTTACGGTGGAGGAAGAAGAATGAAGCGTCAGGTGAGTACATATGGCGCTGTAAGTATGTCATGTAGAGTTCAGTAAACTATGTGTCTTTAACAGTCATCCCCGATCCCCAACATCAGCATTCACTTCCCTAGAAATATTCCTAATAAATATATCCCTAATGGAAACTCTAATCTGCAATACTGAACCTGACACAACCAGGACCAGGACCGAGTGACTCTAACCAAAGCAGAACTAAATCACTAAACTAAACCCTTGAGAAAGACCGGCGGTTTGAAACGCGCGTTGGGGGACTCTTGCAAGCCAGGTAACCATGGTCACAAGGACCCAGACCATCACACTAGACTAATGCATGCATGTTTTGTATCTTGGTATTACTATATTGTATTTAAATGATGAATACCATCTGTGGTCTGGTTAGATGTATCTAGTAATGGTTGGTTACCTTATTAAGTCTATACTAAATACCGATCTTGTGTACCATGGCTGCTGCTTATGTAAACTTTGGTCTCTACTGAAGCCATAACTTTTAACATATGTTTTATCATGAATTTTGATCAATAAAATATGTTTATTAATTTTCTACAATTTTGTGCATTTTATTCCTCTCGTGTTCTTTTTGTTCTTGTTATTAAACTAAACTAAAGCCAGATACGAAGAAGAACAAAACACAAAAAATATAGACACAGAAACAAATGGGAGAATTTACTATTTTGGGCACAGGGTGATGCTGGAAATGTGTTATATTTTTCAGTGGGATTTAAGTTTCTGGCACAAGGGATTGATGAATTGGTGCACTGACTAAAAGGTTTAGAACTCCCTAGACTTCATTTTTGCTGCTCTAATTTTGTGCCCCAAATTGTGTCATAAAACGAGTCGGAAAAATAGAAGTGCTAGAAAACTATTGGATTCATGAGCGGCACCACAATTTTGCCAAGCCAAAAAACAAGCCAAGAGGGTCGGAAAACACCAAAATTGTGGCGGCGACACTTCATAAATTTAGCCAGTTTTCCATTTGAAAGTGGATCATAAATGACCCATAAAGTGTACTACAAGAAACCAAGAACTAACTACATTATTAATGTAACCAGACAAGGTCCAATACATTAGTCATATACAGTAATAGCTGGAGGACAATCCTCCCCTTGAACTGTTGTACACTGATCTGCCGAGAGACAGTCACATACTGCAGCTTAGTTCATACCAGAAAAATGGCATAAAACATTTCCAGTAGCATTATTTTTGGTACAATTAAGACCACCTCCTTTTCTGCAAAGCCATCCCCCTTTTCATGACACAACACCCATTTAGTCAATGGGTCCTTAAAGTATCAGAAATTGTCTAGAACTTGATGCAGCGCAATCCGTCTAGTTTTCTGGTGTACATTTTTGCATCAGATTTCAGTAATTACCCGATACAGTATACAGTATGTGCTTTGCTGTTTGTAACAATTTAGCTATTTTGTATTCATCAAACCTCATTTGACTTTACCAATTGTATTTATTTTTTTTGCCCTGTTTTTTATTACCGTACTTTGATGTAGCACTATAAAGTAATAAAAAAATAGACTTTGCTATAGATGAGATTTACACGTTATGTTGATCACTTGTTTTTCTAATGGTCTACATGGCTAAGTGTTCTTGAACCCATAAATAAACAGTGATATAAGGTATCCATTTTCTGCTGCAATCCATTATGTAACAGAGGGACACACTGGAACACGCATTCATTAAATCACTTACATACACTATTCATTGCCTGCCATGGTACAAAGATGAGGTCAGATTGCTAAATTATATTTCCTTTCTCCCTGCAAAAACTGCAAATCCTTTTGTGCATTGAAATGTCTATCAATAAAAAAATATAGTGAATTCTCTCTTCTGTTGCCAAGCCAACATTTATGTTTTACTACCGTTCTATATCAATGCATGTCAGGCTTCTAGTGAAATCCAACTATTACCTGGAATAAACTGTGACTGTTTTGTGGCGATTCTATATAAACATCCAGAAGTCACTTCAGAAGCATCAATATACTGAGAGCCACCCTAATGTTAAGATATAAATTCTAATAAATAATCATAAAGTGATAACCAATGCAAATTTAGGATAGGAGCTCATGACCTCTAAAGTATTACATTCTTCATTAGAATTGCAAGATGCAAGTTATCTAAATATATTAAAAAACTACCCAGAATATGGGCACCATGAGCATGGTAAAAGGACCTTAAGTGGACCTTATTAGGTGTTGCAAATAAAAAAAAACAAAAACCTATAATTATCTTGGTCCATAGCTTTTGGCACATGTGCAGTCGGTCTATGAAGCCGGCATATTACACGTGGCCTTGTTGTGAATGGGCCAGACCAAAGGGCTGTACTACTCTGTCTTTACTGAAGAAATATACAGGCAGGTAAAGCACTAGAGATGGTCATATGCAACTTTTCATTCATCTATGGGTAAGTATACGTGAAAAGGGCACAATTACGGACATGCAATATTTGGGGTGCAAAATCACCTACATCTTCCCTGTCAAAGTTGTGAGAATTATCATATGTTGATGCTCTTGCACCAGGACATGCTGAAATCGGCATACAGGTACACAGGCGTGGGACCGCAACATCCTGCACTGGTCCACTCCACCGTTGGGCTTGGCATGGAGGTGGTGTAGAAGGGGGAATAATCGCAATTACTAGCAATTAAATAAAAATATATATTTTTAAAAACCCTAATAAATGTTCCCACAAGAGTCTTAAAGGGATACACCTTTCAACTTTCAAAACAAATATCACACATCAAATACATTTTGTATTATACATCTGTCTCCCTTTAAAATTAAAACCAAATCTGCACAAATAACCAATTCATAAAGAACTCAAACACATACAGTTTGGCTGAAGTTTGGCATTAATCAAATACAGGCTATATAACCCCAGCACACCCTCTGCTCAGGTTTTGCACAACCAGGTAAGATGTAGGGAAGGCATTCCTCAATAATTTCCAGTATTGCTCAATCGCCCCCGCAAGTCACTGAAAAAACCCACGAGATAGCAGAGGAGTTTAAGATGTAGGGAAGGCTAGCTGCACGCTATGGGGCTCATTTACTTACCCTATCCGCTGTATCCAACGAGAATTAACTCTGCCGCAATTCACTTACATCATGCGCCCGATATCCTGCATGTGTCGCTCCCCGCTCAGGTCTGCCGGAGTTCACCATCTTCATCCCAGTGCATGAAAGTGCATGGCTTGTGACACAATTTTAAAGTTAAATCCCGCGCTCTGTCCGAATGAGTCAGATCGCCTGATGCCCCCCCCCCAATTTCTTTCCCGCGATCCCCAAAAACATTGGAAAACCCAACTGAAATGCAGCCGAGGGACCTTTAGTACATAAGCCCCTATGTGTTTAGTTTTTTGGGAAGCAAACAAGGTTTATGTAGACCTCTCTTGGCATTCCATGTGTCACCCACAGTTAAGTTCCACTTATGCTCCAATGACCATTGAAAATGCCTGCCCGGGAGGCAAATGCGGGCAGGAATAGGATCTGCTCTATCTTTTACGTCTTGGACAGTCCTCCCATGCACAGGGTTGTAAAATTGACAGCCATGTGCATGAGCTTATAGAAGCACATGAAGAAGGGTGATAGATGTATGAAATACGGCTTGTACGAGTGGTCATTTTCCCATCGTGCCCAAAGAGCAGAATGCTGAATCAGTTTGTTTGTAGAAATAATAGTGGATATAGACAAAAGTTTTGCTGGCCAACAGAAGAAGAGAAGCAGAGAAAGATATACAAACACAAACTTGTTTACTATCGACCCACTTAACACCGAAGCCCCATAAATTTACATCACTACAAAGTTCAAAGTTATTTCCACTATAACATCATTGTATCGCAGCCAAGGTTTCGTAATTACTTTTCTTTTTACAGAGATATTGGCTTTTTTTATGTCTTAATGCTGAAGCAACTTAGCAAAACTGACAACAGGTTGGAATCAGATTCTCTGTAAATAATCGCTTGTCATTATGCCTGAACATGCGGACATGATAGTGAGTGGAGAGTTTCTGAGAAGTTCCAGTAATTCAGAAGTAGGAATCAATATGACAGCACTTTCTGTCGTCACCCACTGTGAAAATGTCTACTGCAACAAAACAGAAAATGGTAATATCTCTCTATGGAAAGACACATAATTATGAAATCATAGTAGACTACTCCTACTTACAAGCCCCTCTGGAATCCCTCCTCTTCCAAACGTCTTTTATTATAGACAAAAAGTTAGATAAATGTTTATACTTTACCCACAATGGAGTCCATAATAAAGGAGTGCGTTGCAGCTTCTGACCCAACAGTATTCCACAAAAATGCAAAAACTGCTGTAGCACATCCATAGTTAAATACAATAGCTTCATTATTTATAAATTCATTAAAACATCATATACATCTTTGCAAGAAAAGTAAGGACAAAAAGCTCAACAGAGCCTTTACTCATGGTATAATCAATTAGCAAAACATGTGAACATTAAGACACAAACCTAACCAATCAGATCTAATAAACGTCATCACATAGATACTAGAAAAATTGCTGTCAGGATCAGTGGTAGTGGATGCTCTGGAAGACCGCAGACGATGACGTAAGCCGACACCTGGGACCGGAGTCTAAGTGCCACTCGGTTTTCACCAGAGCCCGCCACAAAGCGGGTTGGACTTGCTGCAGTGTGGTACCACCAGGTTGCTCTACAGGTGCGACTTTGTCCGCGGGGCGGCCAAAACGAAGTACAGAATCGTAAGGCAGAAGCGTGGTCGGGGACAGGCACGAGGTTGAGACAGACAGCACAGGATCAGAGTCGGTCACATAGCGGAAGGTCAGGACAGGCACCACGGTAGCGAGTTCAGGAACGAAAGCGAGGTCACAATGGGAAATCAGAATCGCACAGGGCATCAAGAACAAGCTTTCTCTAAGGCTATGAGGCACAAAGATCTGTCAGGGTGTGTGGGGAGAGGCTAAAGAGAGGGTTAAATAGAATTCTGGGTAAGGCCAGCACCAATTAAAGGCATGCTGCCCCTTTAAATCTTGGGAAGCCGACACATGCGCCCTAATACGCGGGGACGTGCTCACATGCTAGAGGACCTTGAAGCAGGAGTGTGGACGGGTAAGTGGATGTGACCCGGAATGGGGGCACACGGGGGCTCAGTTAAACTGGTATATGTGAAGCCTGTGGTTACAGGCGAAACGCGTGGGGACTCTTGACCCCAATACCTAATACCTGATATCGTTATTATGTAGGTAAACCTCTGGCTGTATCATCTCTTAGATATTTATGTTTTGTACAACATACTTATGGGATTTATTATTGTATTACTTGTACTAAACATTTTTGTTACCTAAATGACTACATTTTGCCTGGTATTACTGTAAAACTGGTATATGTGGCTGGGTATTGGGGTCCTGTAGTATGTGTTAAGCACCGATGTGTGCTTTTTTAAAATGTTTTTAATTTTTTGGATTAATTAATAAAGATTTAATATGAATTTGGACTTTATGTGAACATCCACTTTTCGCTAACCTTATATGTCACACGGGGGCTCATGTTACAATTACATGTACTTCTTTTTTGATCAAAAAAGAAAACCTAATCAATAAATAAAAAGACATTCTTGGAATTCATACCATTAGGAAATCTGCAGTTAAGGCTAAGAGTCCAATAAGCTTCTCTTTAGAGGAGAAGTTTCCTCCAATCACCTCCATGAACAGAAAATCATACATTTTACATAGCAAAAAAAAAAAACCCAAGGTAGAATAGTCATGTTTGTGTGTTTCCAGAAAATGTTTTGCTACCCCAGATGCGATTCTGTTGATGCAATTTTGGTGATATTCAGTTATAAAAATTATGGTAATGAGCCTGAAGCGCCCTGGCTACATTACCAGAGTGCTTCAACTTATAATTTGTTCAATCTCCCAATACTCATTCAGCCACGCCTGGTCCCTCATGTCTCCTGCTCTCTGTGCTCTGAACGGGTTGGACCAGGATGTTCTGGGCTGGACTGGAAGAATAATTTTTGAGTAAATAAATTACGATACAGGTCTCTCTGAGACGCACCGGTGACATAAGCTGGAGTGCCTCATTCTGATTAGCATAATTTTTATAACTCAATATCAACGATGTTGTGGCAAATAGGGTTATGATTAAAGAAGTTCAGAGGAGAGGGATTCCTGAGGAGCTTGTAAGTAGGACTAGTCTACTATGAGAGTAATTGATGGAATATGTCCTTTAAGGGTCAAGAAAGGCTATGAACAGATTGCATTGCCTTATAACCAGTCAGACATGTTTACTTTTTGTGATACTATACAAAAGTCTTAATTTACAGATGGTGATATATAGAACTGTTCTTCCTTACCTTTTATCTTATCCAGAGCCAGATATGTTCAGATATTTATATTGCAAAATATGAACGATCAAATTTAAGACAATGGTTCTCTGTTCTCATTGGTCCACAAGTAATAAGATTACATAAAGCATGCAAGTGATGACTGAGACAATCTTTAAATGGTCACCTCAGAATGAATCCTTGATAGAAAGATCCGAGATGACCAAGACTTCAGGGTGGTGACATTCCAGTCCAATCGCAGAAGCCATATCACATAATATGCTGGCACCAGCATGACACTGCATGATACCAATTACCCTGGCTCGCTAGAGCACATAGATCTCTTCTTTCTATTCTCCCCCTGTGATGTCTCTATAACAATTTATAACAGATGCTGATGCCATGTTTTGGTGCAGTCTAAGGCACATAAGCCATATCAGGGAGTAATCTTCAGAAACAAACACCATTTTTAAAGCAGACTAATGTCATAGAAGTTGTAGACAGGTATCTGATCACATGATGGAGGTTTAATAAATGTATTTTGTGCACACGAGCAGCCTACTAAGCATAAACTTGAGATATCGGCAATGCCTCTACTATTGCGCATGCATAAATCTCCATCTTTGCAAAAGAGGGCATGTAGCTAGTGGATCCAGTGTGATGAAGAAGCGCTGGTAGATCAGATAGACACAGGCTACTGGGATGTGAAGTAACCTTTGCCCCCACTCCACAGAGAGGCTACTCTACGCCATTAATTTGTATAAATGAAAGATAACGAATTTAAGTGCTTCTACTGAATTTAATGATTATGTAAAAAAAACTATGGTTATGGTAGCAATCTACCATCGAATCTATCTCATTAGGCAAATCCCTGATGGTAGGTTTCCTTTAAATAGATGAAAGTTGAAAATCCTCAGTTGTTGATACCTTTTTTTTGGCTAACTAAAAAAAAGACGATGACAATTGCACACTTTCAAGACTACTTAGGTCTCTTCATAAAACATGGTTTTACTATTTATTGGATACTTGACAACCAGTTCTATGCAGATTGTCTGTTCCTGTGTTCTGTTGGAGACAGAATATTATTAGATATTCATAAATTACTCAGATTGCTCTTAAATACTTTGCCATTGCTCATGACGAGATAATAGAGTAATTGCCACATTATATTCCTCTGACAGGAGTTGTTATCAATATTTATGCAGGTAACATTGCATGGCCTATTAGGAACATACACACTTTTGTATCTGCATCCCCATGGGTCAAATATCCCTGCAGCTGCAGCATTTATATGGCTCATTTTTCCTTGAAAATACCCTCATGGGAACACGATGGCTAAATGTCTGGTTTTAGATCCTCTGGCTCTCACTTTGCTTAGCCTCTGGCCTCATGTTCTGGCTTCGATCCTTTCGTTTCAGCTGCAATAAGGAAATTACTATGCTAATGGGTAAGTTACAATCTGGAGATTACATTGTGCCTGTGTGCCCCCAGTGCTGACTGCAACCGTTCACCGATCACTCAGAAATGCGCCAGTAGTTTTGGACATGCCAAACGCTTGTCTCTATTAAATGATAATACCACAGCTGTAGAACTCATAAAAATGTTCTCTACAAGACTGTTTATAGTAATCTCTTCCCAGACTTGATTTAATTGGATTTTCGGTGTACACATTAAATATACAGATTGAGCACTGGTTATCATGACTGGCTTAACTTAACCAGATATGATAACTCAGTCTGCAATGTTAGATAATACAGGGGACAACTACCAAGTGTCTCCCTGAGATTCGTATTATATTTGTTATATTTCATTACCTTATTCTTACACTTCTGTAACTTTGGTATGGATAGTAAAGCTCGCATACACCTTCAATAGCTGTTTAGCTAAAGAGCTATGTTGCCTAATACCCAAAAACACAAGCTTTGGAGCAGCAGAATGAGTATTGTGGGTCATATTCCCAATTAGGGTGAAGGCCTCAGGTACACTCAACTCCCATTTATTTATATATTTATTTTATTTTTTAATTACAATTCCAAAAAAAAACAAAATAGAAAATCAATATTTAGTACAAGTCAGTCAATACAATTAAATTACAATACAAATATAAATGGAAAAATAAAGAAAGAAAAGAAAAAAGTGTTCCTCCAACATTAATATTAGCTCGTCACAGATATCTAGACCAAAGGTCCCAGCACCAACTCCTATTTATATAAAGTCGATAGCCAAACAGATGCAGAGAGACAGCACTACTGAAAACTTATTCAGCCACGGCACAGGTGTTGTGTTTCAGCTCCTCAATGGATGCTTGAAAACATCACACTTGTCCATGGGTGACATCCCAATTTGAGTGCAGACTTGAGTCATACCCGCCTCCTAGGTACATAAAGTAAAAACAGGTGCAGAGAGGCAGCACTCCTGGAAACTTCAGTCATTTTATACACCCGTGGTAGAGGTGCAACGTTTCAGCTCCTCAATAGATGCTTGAAAATAGCTCCTCATATAGTGGCCCCTCATCATTCCTAATATTGTGTCCCCTCTCATTTTGCCCTTATATTGTAGCCCCCTCTCATATCACCCTTATTTTTCCACCTTTCATAATCCCTATAATGTGGGTCCCCTCTCATAAACCCCCCATAATGTGGACCCCCCTCATACTTCCCATAATGTGGGCCCCCTTTAATATGACTCCCATAATGTGGGCCCCCTCTTATGCCCCCTCCATAATGTGTGGCCCGCTCTCATATCCCCTCCATAATGTGGGCCTCCTCTTATATTCCACCATATTGTGGGCACCCTTTATACCCCCCTTCATATAATTGGCCCCTCACATATACTCCTTATATGATGGGCCCCTCTAATCTCCACCCAATATTGTGGGCCCCCACTCATCCTCTTTTCCTTGTTTCTATGAATGATTGAAAAAAAAATAAACACCACATACTCACCCATTCCCCAGCAGCTCTCCTTTTCTTATCTTCCTCTGTGCTGTGATGTAGGCAGATGATAACTTCATCACTCTGTGCCTGCCGGCATCACAGCTACAGAGAACAGTGATGACGCAGATAGGTAATAGCTGTTATTCAACTCTTTCTGTACCCTCTCCAGGCACAGAGATAGAGTTGAAGTACCGATACAGCTGGCGAGGATAGAGACAGTGACAACGGTGGGGTGGAGTCAACATTGTGGGTAGAGAGATAAGAAGAGGAATAACTACCCACAGTCCACAATTGTTGTAGTAGTCACCAGACGCCCTTCTTCTATGTTATGTACACAGATCTTTTTGTATCTACAAGTAATGATAGAGCAGGTCTGGCCTCTTTATTTTCTCAGTTGCATATAAAGTAGTGTATACATCCAATGATATTGGCAGTTATGTTGCCCAATTGTTTAGTTCATTGTTCAGTATTGATTGAATGGCACCTTCAAGCATGATTGCTAATAGGAGGGCATGTAACCATCCATGCCCATCAATTTATGCAGTGTGTTTCAGTTAATAATTAATAATAATCCATTTATTTATAAAGAGCACACAGATTTCGCAGCACTGCCCAGAGTTTGCTAAATCGGTCCCTGTCCCCAATGGGGCTCACAATATAATCAACCTAGCAGTATGTTTTGGACTGTGGGAGGAAACAGGAGGACCCGGAAGAAACCCAAGCAAACACCAGAGAACATACAATCTCTTTGTAGATGTTGCCTTGAACCCAGGACCCAAGCGCTGCACAGCTGTAGTGCTAACCACTGAGCCATTGTGCTGCCCAACCCCCTTAAAATTTTGACTGGTAAATATCATAGAAAAGAGAAATATTGCTTGCATCTTTAAAGTTAGATAAAGAATCTAAAAGGGATAAGCCTTAAAAAAGTGAATCTGTTCATGTATTTAAATTTCATTACAGTCTGCTTATACATGTATGTTCAAATTTACTCTTAAAATTGACCCAATTTTCAGATCATGTGTCCTATCTCTCATAGATTTACAATTTTCACTGTTTACACTACATTTTTTAGCTCCAATACCCTGCTTTGTTATACATTCAGGTATCCGTGCCTTCATCTTGCCATTCTTTGCTTATTATGTTTTACTAGCAGTTTTAAATGTGTTATTGCATTTATATTTGATCTTTATTACATTCTTACTGAATACTTTGCATATTTTTAATTAGTTATTGCGTTCAAGTATGATCTTTATTGAGCTTTTATTGCATATTAAACATTTTACATGCATACTCTTGAAAACATTGATACAAGATATACAAGATTCTATATTGTTATATGTGCTTGTAAAGTAGATGTGCTTATTTCTCTCCTTACTAGTGATGAACGACCTTGAAGTTTGGGTTAGTAACGAGCTTTGTGGGTTCGGGTTCCCCAGACCCAACGCCTAACTTCATTAGAAGTCCTGGACTGGATGTGTGTTATGCTCAAACCCCCAGGCACCGATCCTAACTCTTTAAATGGCGCTAGTAGGGCTTCACCATTTTCAGGAGGAACGCTGTTGGTGTCATCTGCACTGATGACCGTCCTTAAAAAAGTGGCATGCAGCATTGCCGGCATGTCAGTCCCATTATTTTCATTCATTCATTTACATTCAAAGATTTTCTGGTGACGATTCAGGGACTGAACCCGGACCCGAATAGATTTTTAAAATGTGGTGTTTGACCTACCTCCACTGAACCTGAATTTTAGGCCAGGAGGAGGAGGGTGAGCACTCTTCACTCCTCCTCCCTCCATTTGCAAATGAGTTCCCCCTTAAAGGGGTTGTCCCATGAATCAAGTTAGGCCCTCTCCACAGAAAAGTCTCAGTGATGAGACCCCCACAGATCACTAATGGGGTCTCAGGTAGTTCAGTTCGACCCCTTGTCACTCTTGGAGATTAATAAAGCAGATGGTCATGCATGACTGTTCTGCTCCATATATTTCAATGGAGCTAACTGAAAATTGCTGAGCGTCGTAATCGGTGATACAAAGTTTTAAATTTTGGACACTAACCCACCGGTCCATAGAAAAACTTTTGGGTGGTTTAGTGTCCCAAATTTAAAAATATAAGCCCTCATATGAATAATAAATGAAAAAATCTAATTATAAGGCTTGGTCCACATGAACACGACAATTTTAGGCGATGAAGAGCTGACTTCACATCTGTTTTTCCCATCTAATTCAATATCTGTTTTTCACAGATTTTCATAAACTCAAGTCTATGAGTGATCTGTGAAAAATGCTTGAGACAAGGACATGTTCTATCCCTAATGGAGCAGATGTACGGTCCATTAAATTAAGAAATGGTGCATTCATCCATTAAAATGTATTGCATTTAATGCAACCGTGTGTCATCTATTCAAAAAGAGACGACACTGATCATTTTTCAGTTTCAAGTGCATTCAGTCTAAGTGAAGCCAAAAACAACAAAAACCCTTTTTGACCCAAACAGATATTGGCACTAATGTAATGTGAATGTTTGATATATGACCTTTTATAAGAAAGGTCAGAAGTTAGAACTTATTCTATGTGGCAAATACTATACAATAGTCCTCTATACCATTGGATACATATTTTATGTACCTTATGTGTTTATTAAATGTACATTCTTTCACATTTTTCTTTGCAGCCAGTGACCTACATAATAAAATCTGCTTGTTTGATTTTATAAGTACAAATTACATAAACTAAGAAGATAGTGGGGTTTAGTAGAGCAGAAAGTTGCGAGCTATACACGAGGCATTAGGCCTCTATAGTGTTTGGGCAGCTAATTAAATCCCATGTTTGTTAACAGCAAACAATAATGCAAACAGACAAATGTAGGCCATGGTGCGGGATACGCGGGGAGCAGAATGTGGAGCGCAACTTGTTTCCTGTTTTAAACAAAAGCAAATTAGAACCTTAGGAAAGAATTATTATAAACAGCGAGGAGGCATAAAGTCATTACATTAAATAATGGAAGGAAACATTTTATGAAATTGACTCATTACATTTTGTTATTTTCATTTTTATTTGGTCAATTCTTTGCTGCTTATTTCCTAGAAGGATTCATTTTAATTAGTCTCCAGCGGGTCTATGTGATTTTTTAAAATATTCTTTTTCATAATGTACTATTATATATACACTGCATATTTGTGGCTTATCTTCCCTATTTCTTTACAGTTTTATCCCTCCACTACCGTATGTCTATCTTCATGCTGTTGTCCGGGACAAGATGGCCGCTGTGCGCTTCTTGGAACTTCAGGTATCATCATTCATTGTAAAAGAAGTTCCAGGTCCAGTCATGATTAAGGGTAGTTTACCTGCTTGAAACATGTTGACATTTGGATTTATTGCAACCCGGATGTCTTTTATATGTGCTAATAAAGAAGATTTTTAATATCCCACGAGCTGGAGCTGGAACTTCTTCTATTTGCTGCTTCGACCTTGCAGTGCGGTGGACCATGCTCAAGGTGTTTTAACCTGGAGGCTGGTGTGCTGGGATATACCCTTATGCATTACCATCATTCATTTTGCCTTACCATTGACTTCTGTACATCTACACTTTGGGTAGGAGCTCAGTTGGAGGCTTCCAATACTTCCAATTTCAGTACACTACACATGCACTTTCTCATGTTGCTGGCCTGTGGGTGCGTTCCTTGTGATACAAAGAGAGATTTACTGTACATGCATAACAAAGTAAAAAGAAACTACAGCTTGTTTTTGAGGGGATCAAGGAGGATACCAAGCTAAGAATTTTACCCAAAATTTTATGACACTTTAATGGCTAAATACAGATAATTAGTGTAAATTAGCTAATTGCTATATTTAGCATTATTAAGGAAATGGGGTCTGTGATGAACCCCAACTTGAGCTCAAGTCCAATCACACTGTCCAATCACACATGCACAAATTAGCCCTTAAAGTCCCGCTCACCTACACAAGATGGCATCTTTAACCTAGTTTCTACTTCCCCAGCACACGAAGAGGAACCATCAAAATCCCAGGACTGCACACATTCACCCAGATACACACTCTTCTAGATGAAGTAGAGTTCACCTGGACACACTCTGCTTGTAGTTAACTGGTAGCACACAGACAGTCAGAGGTAATTTACTTCTCGGCCCATTCAGAATGCAGGAACACACCAAAGATGTGTTTAGATGCGTTTGAACCACAAGACAGTAACAGAAATATATAAGGTTTGCGAGCTGGCAGACTCCCTAAAGAAAGTATGCAAGTAGCTAAAATGAAGTTAGACTACTTAAAGGGAACCTGCTTGGGCGATTTGAGACACTAAGCAACCCAAAGATCCTTATGGACCAGTAGGTTAGTGCCCCAAATCTCCTAATTGGCCCCCTACGCGGTCATTAAAAAAATTTCCAAACATTTATACTTACCTTTGTCCGAAGCTCCTGGCACCTGTTTATTACAGCTATTTAAGCCTGGCTTCACTGTGCAAATATTGTAGGACACCAAGCGTATATAAATGTTGTTTGAGAACCTAAACCACAGTTCAATATGGACCTATAGTTGGTTTGGGGTCTAAAATCCACCTGACAGGTCCTCTTTAAAGATGTATGTTCATGTGACTTGGATTTATAACCAGATAGGACCTCCCCCACCTTCATCTGCTAAATGCATTCTGTACAGGTATATAAACATTGTTTATCCATAAAGTAACCCACACATCTGTGTAAGACTCTATAGATAAATGAATATTACACAGTGTAAAAACTAGACCAGGTTGAGGAACAAATATCCTCTCTGTCTGGTTGCTTTAAGGTTTATTGACATACTTGGGATGTCTGTACAGTTTACATCTATGGCAGGTGAGGCAATATACTCCCTGTTCTGCCTATCAAAGTAAGTTAGTGTATTAAGGGGCCCAACTAACTGTGCTTGAAGCCAAGAGAATGCTAAATCCATCAAAAAAAATTATGCAGAAAAAGATAATGGTATGTTATAATATAATACAGTTTACAGATGATTTTTATTTAAGGCAGGGCCCAGTTTACGTCCATTCTGTAGGTTTGTTCTTAAGCTGAATTTGTATGTAAGTCAGAACAGGTATATTTTTTAAGTGTAATTCTGGACAAAATATTATTTTGACAACAATGACTATAGGATTTTCCAAATTTTGGGCTGTCAAGGAAACATGGTTTAACAATAATGCTTTATTGCCAACAGCTTCGATAACTCTTAATTTGACCATTGTGGTCTGTGGCTAAAGTTCAGTAAATTAGAAGGATCCAGAGAACTTCACCAGAGATCACACTGGGCAGAGAGATCCGTTTGTAACTAGCGGTCGTTTGAAAGTCGAATGTCCTTAAGTCGAGGACCACCCGGGCAGCCTAATGTTTAATAATGAAAACTGCCTGGAAGACACTGGCTTATAATATTATGTGCAGTTCAAAGTTTTATCAAACTGGATTGCGAATAAAGCTGTGTTTTATACAATGCCTTGGCAATTTCTTCTTCATTCCCTTGTATCCAAACACCCGCTGCTGTATCTTTTTCTCCCTGACAACTAAGTTATTGTGAGACTAGAGAAAATTGTCCGGCTGTGGAAGAAAATCCAAATATAATGGTGTTATAGAATAGGCTCTAAAAATAATGCCTATTATAGAGACAGTCACGACGGTCACTTCAATAAAGCAACCATTTTTTTTTATTAGTTTATCCATTTTGTTTGCTTTATAACAACTGAATACTATAAAACCAACTAAAACAATTGAATAGTTATTGCTTAAATCTGGTTGGTATCAGATGTAAGGGACACATCAGTCAAAATACTAAATATTCAACTTAAAAAGGAGAATTAATTGCAGAACAAATAAATTTCCTGTTTTGGGTATTGTTGTATTGTAGATCAATCAATACTAATCAACATTTCTAGATGTGCCCCTACATAACACATATCTCAAGTGCTAAACACAAACTTCAGGAAATAAAGTGTCCAGCAGTTTGCAGTATCACAAAAATGTATTGGAACTTCTTTATTACTCATTTTTGTGCCAAAAAAAACTGAAAATGCCCCCAGAGGCTTTCACAGCACCTTATACTCCATATGCACCACTTTTGAATAAAATCTTTAGGGTGCTATGCAAGGCTCTGGGGGAAGTTTAAGATGCCAAAGGTAGGAAGTACACAGTTTCCATCAAATTTAACTTTAAATAGACCCCCAAAAAATACCCTCATAGTGTTTGTGTTGTATGCTCTTGTCACATATAATTCATTCATATGATTCATTCTGTCACATTTCTACACCTGGCACGAAATAATTGTTATTATGTCTAAGAACTAAACCTAATTGCAATGGTACACACAAAAGAATTGTGCTTATGACCAAAAAGCTCTTACACCTGTTGCCACCATGGGAATTGTTGAGAAAATGAAAAACATTCAGTATCTCCTCTTATTGACTTTCCTTCTAGTACATTTATTAAAGAGCCAATTCCCCGCATTCTATAGAAGACAAAGGTGAAGCAATGAATAGTGTGTGTGCTATTGTATGCTGTAGCGGGCCTTGTACAGGTGATAGTGGAACAATAATGCAGGTGTATAATTCTAGTACCAATAATGTTAGACCTGCAAAGAAAATGGAAATTCTGCCAATAGCATCTGATGCCTGCTGACATGTAATATGTAGTGTGGGTTATAAATAAAGGTGGGCATCGGGTCCAAAAAGCTGCTTTTATCCATAATTCTTAAAAAAAAAAAATTGTTTTTGCTTTTAATGTTGAAAATATAATAAATCTTAAAACTATGATAACAGGAACAAAAAGAGAGGACAGGCCTCAAATGCAATGGCCCCAATTTATCAACGACAGTGCAGTCTGTACTATGTTACTATGTGTAGTTTGCCTGTGTAGTGTGCAGGGGGCGCCAGATTCATCAACTGTGTCGTACATTCTTCATGAATCTGGCGCCCCCTGCACTTATCCGAAAGAGTGCACCGTTGGTGCACCATAACGGCCTTTTTAGTGTAGAATTTTTTGTTGCATTGTGTATGGTGCAGCCGCAACACAAATGAGTCACGTGCGAAACATGTGTGACACTGACACTTCTTAAATACAAGTCCGACAGAAAACTGGCGCACGGACCTTAGTAAATGTAAACTGTGCAGTGGGGGACACATTCATGAAGACTGAATCTGAGTAGTCATGAATTTGGCGCATACTGCACGCGTCTGAAGTGCATGAACTGTGTGCACCAGATTTTTTCCTGTTGCACTCAGTTCAAGGGGCGTGCGCCACATTTCTGTCAGACTTGTTGACATAAATCTGTTGCGGCCGATGCGAATGCGCGCCTTTCTGTGCACAGGATTGTGCTGTGGCGTGCATAGTGCAGCCGCGACACAATACTAGCGCCACCACTCCATAAATACATGTGTATAGATTTCTTCATAAATCTTGGCCAATGTGTTTTAACTTTGAAATTTTAACTTTTATCTTTAAAG
>WNYA01002645.1:0-36853 GCA_019512145.1 Engystomops pustulosus | reverse complement strand
CAGCAGCAGCTCTCTCCCTAAAGGCATCCTGACAGAGAATGATGCGAGCAGCGCGGGCAGGGGCTAGTCTATTCCAGGGTCACCTGATCAGTCCAGCCAACCACGGCTATCGACATGTAAGTGTACCACGTGATGCTGGGTGGAGTGCAGAGTCTCCTGAAAACGGCGGGAGATGCCATGCAAAATATTCATCCGAGCAACGAGCAGTTTTGAGTACGCTAATGCTCGAACGAGCATCAAGCTCGGACGAGTGTGTTAGCTCATCTCTAGTCATTTTACAACATGTTCTTCTTCAGATAATAAGACCATATACACATTATACACATCAGTGACATTTAAACAAATTCAAACAGTCATGGTGCCGTGACGCCGACCACTCAGATTACAGATACATATATCCAAAGTTTAGACTTTGGCAATCTATATACATCTATTTACAAAGTTTATCTTAGTAGTAACTGCTTAATTGTACTAGAGTTCAAACTAATATGATTCAGAAGTGTATCCAGAGTATTGGTCATATGACCTAACAATCCCAGAATGACTTTGTAGGTCATGATCATGAGACAGCTCACAGCTGGGAGAATCACATAACCGGATAATCTGTACAGGAAATATTCACATACTGTAAATTATGTGTTCACACTGGTGTGACAGTGGTGCCATGGTGATGTTTATACTTTATACAACAAATTACAACCAGTGATTCAAGAATATAAGCTTGCTATTTTATTGTCGATTTAAACAAAGAATGAGTATTAGTCTTTAATAATGTGATCGTAGCCTCTGCCCTGATGGTCAGTCTATAAATAAAGAGAAAGATGATTGAGCGTATAAGAATCTAATATAGGTGACCTCAAATTTAACGTGAATTTTATATCTAGGGCTCACCTTGTATGTTGTACGTATTTCTCAAAGATCATAGGTAAAGTAAGTCTATGAGACTCCTTAGGAGAATACCGGAGATGATTCACCTTGACCTATGTGTCAGAAAAATCAATTATGGTCTTAGGTGGGGAAGGTAAAGATCCATAAAGGGTACATAGAGTGCAGAAAAGAAGGGTGACTGATAGATATTAGTCCATCTGGGCTTGGGTCTTATTGACCTAATAGTCATATAAAGTCCCTGCACAAGCCCTATTTAGGACAAGGCCTATCACACCCTAATGACCTAGCCTCGGAACTCTGGTCCTATGTGACCAGAGCCCTGACTGCAACCTGACCCTGCAGTAGCTGGCCCTATTACAGACCTATTCAGCAGGTATAGTCAGATTTAAAGCCTTCAGCGTCATACAGTGTCACAGGTAAGTGAAAAAACTGTGTAATCGAGTGTGTATGGAACCCAAATCCCGACAAGGCTTGTTTCGCCCTATTGGGCTCATCAGGGGAACACTGGGTTCTTCAGAAAACGCCCTATTGAAAACAGTGAGTAGGTACCGTGTTAGCCCCAATGGGGTCTAATTAGCTTGGATTTATAGCGCTATGGTGTGCATAGGTTCACTTGAAATAAATAAGGTTTTACCTTAGCACCGTAGGGGGTAACAAGGGAGTAGAAAAGGGAGCCAGGCAGTGTATGGCTGCAGGAGTCGGTATAGAGCTTCTAGTGGCAGCCCTGCAAACCAGTGGGTTATCCTGACTGATTTCAGTACAGTGATTTAAGACCCCCGAGTCTTAGGGGTCCGTCCCCTTCCGTCCCGCGTCACCTACCTATACAATCCAATCGTGTAGTTTCCTATGAGGCTTGGAAGGCTGGCGAGACGGGCGCCGGACAAAAAAGTTCAGACGCAGAGTCGGTACAGAGATGCGAATCGCGCATTTGCGCATGTGTGCATACTGCAAATCCAGCCGAGCGGCCCACACGTCAACACGCGTGCGCACTACCGCACTATGTCATCCGCCATTCATGGATAGGATCCCAAAGATGGGCGGACCCGAGGCGGCAGAGGGGAGGAGACGGGATTGGTGAATATAACTGTAAATATAGATGATAGTGAGCACAGTCATCATATATATAGGGGTGTTTAAAATAGCACACACCATATTTTATTGGACCATAACTGGACCATAACATTTTTATTGGCGCAGAACTGGTCCTAGTGCAAGGAAAGAGATTTTGATGGCATATGCATCCCAATGGCTGTATAAGGGGTCGAGCAATAGTATCGGACATAGAGCATCCTTAGTGTAGTTAGTATGAGGGCCCTGTCTTAGTAAGTGGTGATTCTCAATCGTAACAGTAATGATTAGTTATTGTACCAGTAATGATTAGTTAAAGAAAACAGGAAAAACTTAACTGTTCGTTAAGACCCAGTGGAGATTCAGTTTGCATGCGGAAAATCCACCATGTCTCTTTTTGTCTTAAAACTCGGTCCCAGTTTCCTACTCTATCTGGAGGTCTGACCAGATCAATACCAATAAAGGAAAGACCTGCCATATCGCCCTCATGTTCATCATGGATGTGTCTGGCCAGTGGTTTTATTTGTTTATTTACTTACAAGATTCAACCAACAAGTATCCCCTTCCTAGATGTCCTTATATCCCCTTCCTATGTCCGATACTATTGCTCGACCCCATATACAGCTACTGGGATGCATATGCCCTCAAAATCCCTTTCCTTGCACTAGGACCACTTCTGCGCCACTGGCACATTATGGTCCAATAAAATATGGTGTGTGCTATTTTAAACATCCCTATTTATATATGATAACTGCGCTCACTTTAATCTACATATTTACTAATCCCATCTCCTCCCCTCTGCCACCTTGGGTCCGCCCATCTTTGAGATCCTGCCCATGGATGGCGGATCACATTGAGTGGTAGTGCGCATGCGTGGCAGCGTGTGTGCGCGTGCTGGATTCCGACGGATGCGCGCATGTACCGACTCTGCGCCAGAACTTTTTCGGCCGGCGTACACTTGTCACGCGCCCGTCTCACCCGCCTTCCCAGCTTCATTGGAACGTACATGATTGGTTGGTATAGGTGGGTGACGTGGGGTGGAAGGGGGCGGGCCCCTAAGTTTCGGCACGTCTCTTAAATACCTGTACTGAAATCAGTCAGGAAAACCCACTGGTTTGCACATCTGCCACTAGGAGCTCAATACCTACACCTGCAGCCATACACTGCCTGGCTCCCTTTTCTACTCTCTTGTTACTCCCTACGGTGCCAAGGTAAGACCTTATTTATTTCAAGTGAACCTATGCACACATAGCGCTATAAATCTAAGCTAATTAGACCCCATTGGGGCTAACACAGTTCCTACTCACTTTTTTCAATAGGGCGTTTTCTGATGCGTTCCCCTGATGAGCCCAATAGGGCGAAACAAGCCTTGTCGGGATTTGGGTTCCATACCCTATATGTGAGACACACTCAGTGACACAGTTTTTCACTTACCTGTGACAGTGTATGACGCTAAAGGCTTTAAACCTGACTACTGCAGGGTCAGGTTCCAGTCGGGGCTCTGGTCACATAGGACCAAAGTTCCGAGGCTAGGTCATTAGGGTGTGATAGGCCTTGTCCTAAATAGGGCTTGTGCAGGGACTTTATATGACTATTAGGTCAATAAGACCCATGCCTAGATGGACTAATATCTATCAGTGACCCTTCTTTTCTGCGCTCAATATACCCTTTAGGGATCTTTACCTTCCTCCCCTAAGACCGTAATTGACATAGGCCAAGGTGAATCATCTCCAGTATTCTCCTAAGGAGTCTCATAGACTTACTTTACCTATGATCTTTGAGAAATACGGCAGTTTTGAGTACGCTAATGCTCGAACGAGCATCAAGCTCGGACGAGTATGTTCGCTCATCTCTAGTCACGTCCCTTTCAGACAAGTTAGGAAAACCACCTTTAAATGTTCTAAACCCCTCAATAAATGTGGCACAATTTCAGGTACAAATAACCCAGAGTTCTGGTATACACTGATTGATATCTCCCCACTGTGTCCAACGATACACAGCCCTCTATATTTCTCTGTAAATGAATAAAATGTAAAAAGTTATGAACTTCAGATGACGAGGAGTTAAAAAAACTGAAACTGAAGGCGGCTTTTAGGGCATTTTACTTAGTGATGTAGTTAACCCCCATCTTCACTTTACCACCTGTCACCTAAACAATAATCATGATCCAGCACAAAACAAAATGGGGAAATTATTCTTCACCTTAACAATAATCATGATCCAGCACAAAACAAAATGGGGAAATTATTCTTCTTGGAGCTATGGAATCACCTTGATTTGACACTTTGGCAAAGTTGGGTCACATATTACTATGGTGGTCTATTGCCCATGTTTATGAAGCATTAGCATATTCAAGCTGTCCACTCTATTCATGAGTGGGAGGTACAGCCACACCTCCCAGTGCTTGACTGACAGCCTGTATAATGGTGTGAGGCTGTATAATGATGTGCTTCCTGGTGCTGGTGGCCACGCCCCCTGCAGCCTGTGTGTGTGTATAGGAGAGATACAGCAGCTCCAGGCAGCCATGTTACAGCAGAACATGTCAGATTCATGTGTAGCTGATGTCTGTGTCTCTCACCTGTATATTAGGAGGATGCAGCATGTCAGCAGATGCAGCAAACACACTAGCCATGCTTTACTATACATTACACACAGACATGAGCAGGGGGAGGAGAGGGGAGGGGTAACAGGGGTGACATCACTGCCTCTGACCATGTGACCAGCCTCATTTACATGATAAAAAATAGATGATTTTACAATGAATAATGTATGAAATAACTAGATAAAGGCTGGGATGGGATCCTTGTGAACTGCTCCAACAAGTAGTGGTGACAGGACAAGTGACAGAGACCTGATGACAAGTGTCCTTTAAAAGACACCTGTCATCAGGTTTCTATAACCAATTCTGTCACCACTACCTGTTGGAACACCTCACAAGGATTCCATCCCAACATTTATCTAGTTAATTCATACATTGATCACTGTAAAATAATCTTGTCTTCGTTATGTAAATGAGTCTGGGCACATAGAGAAAGTGATGTCTCTCTTCTCCCCCTGTTCATGTCTGTGTGTAATGTATAGTAAAGCATTGCTAGTGTTTGAGCTTTATCTGCTGCCTGTAAGGGACACAGACATTGGCTACACAAGTTGTGCATAAGAGTAACAGCATGTCAGGCTGTTAGAACTGTTACAGGATGCAGCCATGTGTATAGGAGTATCTAATGCACACACATGCGCAAAGGGGTATGTCAATCAGAACTGGGAAGCACTTAGAGGAGCCAGCACCAGGAGTGTCACATCATTATACAGGCTGTCAGTCAAGCCCTGGGAGGTGTGACTTTGCCTGACACCTTAATATGCTGCACAGCCCAATATGATAAAGATTAATTGGACCAATCTCGGGTCATTTGCATACAGCTTTAGGATGTGATTGTTTGAGTTTACAGACATGTAGAGGGATAATGTAGGGATAGGGCAATGCTTTCTAATGGCAGTTTATTAAAATATATTTAGTTTGGGGGGGAGGTTAACTTGCCTGACTATTATCTTTTATTTTTATTAAAGACAAACTAAGAAAGCAAAAAAAAAAATATTGTAAGATTTATCTACTAATTCCAATAAATGTTTCCAATTTTTGCTCATATTCGAGATGTTGATCATGTCCTTATTTTGTAATGCTATTTCATTCATAAGATATTCTTTTATTCTCTTAATAACATCCAGAAAATTGGGAGGCACAGAGTTTTTCCATTTAGACACTATTTCTGCTCTGGCCGCCACAAGTAATTTGTTCACAATCTATCTAGTTGTGACAGGAATACACTCTATTTCAATATTTAAGAAAGACATTTCCGGGCACTCATCGACTTTTTTGTTGCAAATGATCAATATAAGACCAAATCTTTATTCCGACGAAGACAAATGTACTCAGGATACCAAAATAACACATTCACAATAAAACAGGGGTGAGGGGGATAGTGTGATGGAGCAGAGATGGAGCACAGATAAGAATGTCATTGTGTGTAATATACATCTCATGGATCTCCTCATCTCTGATCTGTCTCATCTCTCTTTCTATGTTTCAGATACTAGTAGAAAGGTCAGAAGGAAAATAAAGGTGTAGATAAACCTGGACCATGATAATATGAGCACATTGTCAGCGCACTGCACCTCATAGCACAAAGGGATCATGAAGTGACTGAAATCTGAAATCTTACACTGACCATCACTAAGTGATAGGAGCTAAAACAGCAAACTGAGTGAAATATTAAAGTAAGGGGTTAAAATGATTTTTAAAGTGTAAAGGAAACAAGGGATTAAAATTTGAAAATTTTATTTCATAGGCAAATGCATACTTGGACAGGACCACCATACATGAAATTTACAGCTTTTATCTTGGTATTTAAAAAATATTGATAGCCTTAAGGGTGATAAATACCACCCTAGTTCCAAGTGGTTTATACAGATAGACTTTTTTACTTGAAAATGTCTTGGCTCTCTGCCATATAAGGATATCAAATTTTTTATTTCTAAAAATTTCCCATCTCCACATATAGTTCAGTTTGTGTTTAGTATTTTCTAACAATGGATCACAATAGTTGATTGATATTCCCTTTTGTGTTTTTTTTCTGAATTTCTAAAAATACATTTCTTTACAGGGAGAGGATAACTGACCCTTTCATATTATATTTGGATTTTGTACCAAGGTTGCCATGGAACTGGAGATATTTACTGTTAAAATGACAGTCAGGAAAGCAATTCTCATATACAGCTCCAAACTCTCTATATAAGTAACCCCTTAACAACATGTCACAGTGCCAAGTCACTGTGCCATTTAGGAGGTATCCAGACCGTGTGTTTGTTACATGCTGCAGTAAATACCCAGCACTAAAACCCACAATCAGTTCTGGAACTGATTACAGGTGTTAACCCATTAACTATATCGATAGATCTAACACAGAGCACTGCGCTTTAACACTCTGTGTCTGTTATATCGGCATCATAAAACGCTGGGTGTCAGCTATAACAGCTGACACCCCAGTGTAACACCCGTGGTCGGGAGCAAGTTCCAATTGCAGGTGTTTAACCCATTAGGTCAGGAGGAAAGGAAGCATGGCGCCTGAGCTCTGGTCCCAAAAGCGGCTATATAATGGCTTACTGTGTCAACAGCGAGTGGACCGGTTCCTTGAGCTCATACCATCGTGCCAGGAAGCCAGAGAAGTCAAGGTGGGGGCGAAAAGGACGCACGGAGCAAAAAATCCTGCGATCAGACCAGCGGCTGCTGTGTGCACGCTGCGGAGTAATCCCTATAACAGCTGACACAACAGTGTAACACCCGTGGTCGGGAGCAAGTTCCAATTGCAGGTGTTTAACCCATTAGGTCAGGAGGAAAGCAAGCACGGCGCCTGAGCTCTGGTCCCAAAAGCGGCTATATAATGGCTTGCTGTGTCAACAGCGAGTGGACCGGTTCCTTGAGCTCATACCATCGTGCCAGGAAGCCAGAGAAGTCAAGGTGGGGGTGAAAAGGATGCACGGAGCAAAAAATCCTGCGCCCACAATCCCAGCCCACAGGACGGCGCATCGGCTCTAGCAGCAGAAAAGGAGGAAAGGGAAACATTCAGCGCTACCTTCCTATACTGGACCCGCAGCCTCACAAAGCGGCCTCTGTATTCCATCAATTCCCGCCCACAGGCGCCATCTTGGCTTGAGAGCCACACGCTGCTAGGAGAGAGAGAAGCAGCCACAGAGAGGAGTGAGCGATAAGAGATATTTTGGCACCGCTTCTACATTGATGGGGGGCTAAACACCCCAAAGTGAGCAGTAGTAGCCGTAGCACACACAACTTTATTTGAAATAATGGTAAAAAATAATAAAGAAAGAACAGACGAAACACCGAGCACTCCTAAAGCTCAAAAAGGACAACCTGACATACAGAAAATGTGGAAAAAAACTAAACAACTTCTCACCAGAAATAATCCTTAAATTCCTGTTAGAAGCTGCCACAGATAACAGGGTAGATGACTCAGATCTTGATAGCATACAGGACGGGGAAACAGCAGAAGTGCATGTATCCTCCATATCCAAGTCCTTTCTTAAAAAAAAGTAAAAGCAATGAAACCTGTGATGGCCGGATTAGCAGACATAAAAACAGAAATTATGAATGCAGGCAGCAGAGTAGATAAACGGGAGGTGACATGCTCAGACCTTTCTGCAGCTACAACTACACTAGCATATCATTCAGCGGAACACCAGGCATATATTAACACTGCATTCACCCTAATTGAAGACCAAGAAAACCGAAGCAGGCGCAAAAATATAAGAATAAAAGGTCTGCCAGAATCCTTGTCTTCGGATTCACTGCCAAAGGTAGCCCAAGATCTATTCTCTACCCAGTTGGGAGGTTACAGAGCCACCAGAATAGTAATTGAACGGATCCACAGAGACCTACGCCCACAGCCCAGAACGCAAGAACCACTACAGGATGTCATATTTGGCTTACTGTGTTATGTGAACACTTCACAGTTACTAAACGTGCCCCGGGACAAAAGAGCTATTAAGTATGGCAATGAAGAAGTGCGCTTCTTTCAGGACATTGCACCATCCACACTAACAAAGCGCAGGATCCTGAAACCACTCTTAGAAATTCTACGCTCTTGTAATCTTCAATACTTCTGGTTGTTTTTCTTTGGACTGGCAATCTCCTTAGATGCCAGAAGACTTGCAAAATTCCTGGTTAATCCTAGGGATTGGCCCAATTCCTATCGAATTCTGGCTTCATACAATATTCAAAACCAAATGACGACCTCGCAGATGGGTGCACAGGGGGAAGAGACACATACCAGATCAACATGATGGTCTTCAATAGTAACCTAAGAACTTGTGCTGGGACTATGGGCAAGCCGTGAGTGTTCCGTTGAACCCCCATCTCAGCTATCGAACGCAGGCAAAAAGCATCGGTGGTGAGAGCGGCCCAGGAGGAGTTGAGCAAATTGAGGACACAACTAAGAGAGTTCTTAGGCCCCTTCCACACTAGCGTTGCATTTCACGTCAGGGTGCAATGTGAGAAAAAGTGACGTTTTTGGCTGCGTTTTTTTTCCTTGGAGTCATTAGCGTTTTTCACGCGCGTGTTGTTCGCGTTTTTCTTGCGTTTTCTGTGCGTTTTCATGTGCGTTTTTTAAATCACATCGTCTCGAATAACGAGCCCCATTGAAGTCAATGGGAGACTCGATCATTTTTCAAAGGGACCATGGTTCGGGAATAAAATGTGTCATTTAATTGAAAAAGAATGTCTTCTGATAAGTTAGCAGATGTATGCAAACATCTGCAATCTATTCTTCACTGTTCTGTGCGTATATTATCTCCCGACAAGTTAGCAGATGTGAAGAACAGTGAAGAATAGAATAAAAACAGTGAACACAGTGAACACAGGATCATTTAAGTGAAAAACACAGTGAAAAACACAGTGAAGAATAGATTACAGATGTTCGCAAATAAAGAAAAGGCCCATTGGAAACAATGGGACAGAGTGCAATGCAAGTTCTGCGCGTCAAAACCGCTAGTGTGGAAGGGGCCTTAGACAATAAGGCTGCTTAACAATTTCTTTATTTCAAGCAAATGACATACACCCATAGGAATATAATTCCTATAATTCTGGAACATGTTAGAGCCCGATAAAACTACACAAAGTGTGATAGGTGAATTCCTTGATAAGATAAATTTACCAGCCTTAAAACAACAAGAGACAGACTTGCTAATGGAACCCATAATTGATGACAAACTACGCAGTATAATCTCTACCTTCTCCCCCCAAAAAATCCCCGGACCTGATGGATTCTCTCTCCAATATTACAAAAAATTCATGAATATTATTCTCCCCCCCACCTAGTGTAATGCACTGCTAAAAGGTGAAGCCCTGAAAAAGCAGACCCAAGAGGCGCATATTGCTCTGATACATAAAGAAGGGAAAGACCCCCAGGAGTGTGACAGTTATAGCCCCATCTCCTTATTGAACCTAGATTTAAAGATTTGGGCGAAACTGATAGCCATAAGATTAAAAAAGCTGACCCGAAGCTGGTGCATACAGACCAAGCAGGATTTGTCAGCGGTATAGAGGGGAAAGACAACTCTGTCAAGTTACTTCAGGCTATTCGCTATGAACAACCTAAGAAGAATCAGCTGGCGCTGTTAAGAGTAGATGCCGAAAAGGCCTTTGATAGAGTTGATTGGAATTTTCTGAAAGCTGTTCTTCTCTAATTTAAATTCCCCTCTACATTTATCAGAGCAATATTTTCACTATATGCCCAACCCCATGCACAGCTGAAAGTAAATGGCATGCTTTCACCACCCTTTGAGATTAGAAATGGCACCAGGCAGGGCTGTCCGCTATCGCCCTCCTTTTTGTTTATATTAGTGTCCGAGACCCTATTGCAATGTGTAAGAGAGAACACAGATATTCAGGGGATACAAGTAGGGGAATTCCATGTCAAATCTACCGCCTTTGCGGAGGACCTTTTATTCCTTATCACCAACCTAGAGAAGAGTCTGCCATGCCTAGTGTCATTGCTCTCTTCCTTTGGGAACATCTTGAATTTCAAAGTTAAGTTTAATAAATCTGAGCTCTGAAGTGTCTCTGTTCCAGCAAGTAAATTTAAGCAGTTAAGCTCCCAAGTGCCCTTTAAGATTCAAACTAACTCTCTAAAATACCTGGGGGTGCACATTTCCAGACACATCACAGACCTATACAAGTTAAACCCCTTTTTTAGTGAGGTAGAGAAGTTACTTAAGGCTTATGAACTACCACTCATCTCTTGGATGGGTAGAAACAACTTGCTAAAAACATACATTCTCCCAAAAATCCTCTATGTTATTTAGATGGTCCCCATAGCCCTGCCGCTGACTTTTTTCGCCAAAATAAAAAGGCTGTTTTCCAAATTTCTTTGGAAACAGAAGAAACCCAGATTAACACAAAAGTCAGGAACAAATGAGGCATGGGCCTCCCAGATTTAGCCCAGTACCACAAAGCCATACAACTAAGTTGGTGGCTCTCCCTTGTTGACCCAAAGAAAAATAGAGACACAGTTGCTTTAACCTCCCAAACGGACAGTTCTGGGAGACTTGTGGCTACCCACTTGTGGCTTCATTACACTCAATCAGCTAATGAAGAGATGCTACTTATAGGAGCAATGGAGACTTGGAAAACCCTAGTGGATACATTAGTGCCTTCTCCTTCATCGTACCTACCAGCTAAGTTTCTCCAGCGCCTAATATTGGGCAGAAACTCTCCATACCAGTACATGTGAGATACTATAGGAGACGTACCCGTGGCTGAGTTATTCAGCCCTAGAGATAGACATTCCCGAAACATTTTTGACACTTACATGGCACATCTTAAACTTACCCCCCTCCACTTTCAACACTTCTGCCACATTTATTTAGTTTGGCTGAAGCTAACTGAATCCCTAAGGGACCCAACAGAATTTGAGAGGCTACTATCACCCCTAACGTTGACCCCGAGGAAGATGTCCACTCTGAGAAAGAACTTTATTGTTCCCACTAGAAGGGCTCCCCCAGTTTCTTAGACAAATGGGAAAGGGAATTAGAGATCTCATTAACGGATGCAGAAAAGAAGAGTATCTTGCATACTCCCCTTGGTTTTCCACTTGTGTTAGACTGCAGGAGAATCACTATAAACTGTTGACGAGATGGTACAGAACCCCGGAATTCTTTTTCACACATGGTCTGATGGACTCAAATGTCTGCTGGAGATGCCAAACACAAGTGGGTACCAACGCACATATGTGGTGGTCATGTCCCATACTGACATCCTACTGGAATCAGGTAGAAAATACCAGAAGAGTAGTAAAAAACTCATACATTTCATTGACAGCAGAGTTAGTCATTCTGGCAAAGCCCAGTCACTCCTTTGCACCACACAAAATGAACCTAGTGACTCATTTAATTGTTGCCGCAAAAGCGCTGATACCGCAATTATGGCGATCCAAAGACCCTCCAATCAAGGCAAAATGGGTAGCAAAAGTACACGAAATCTGTTCCCTAGAAGAACTCCTCAGTAAAATTCATAGGAAACATGACACATTTCAATTTTTTATTTTAATTGTTTTTTATTGGATTTTTTAAAAATACAATTTACATAACAAGGTCAAATACATATTTCCTAAACATTGGTATCTAAAGTTCACTTTGCGAATTTTGTACAAACCAGAAAAAGGTTTCCTCCCACTTGCTTCGTATATGTCATACTATTTACTAGTTTGCGTTTGTTTCCTATGCATATGTTCTTACAGAATAGCATCTCTGTTTTTAATAGACCTTAACTAACAAAAGTAAACAAACTACACATTCTAACAACAAAAATTCCACAGGGTTCACTTATGTATATCATACAGCTAATGTTTAGTTTGTGTTCTCATGAGTTTTATGTTTCATTTCCAAGAGCCTTAATATCTTCTATCCTCTCTCAGATCTAAGTGCCTTTGGCTGTTCTTGACCAATACCCCTCCAATCTCTTTCACTGGTTGATGTTTAAGAAATCCATGTGATAATGCTTTTTCAAATTTATATTTCTTGTTAATAAGTGATTCTTTCAGTCTATACTTCCAGTATTTGGCTATAGTTATCCTGGCTATTGTGCATATTTTTGCAACTAGAGTTTGACGCTTTAGGAGGATATAGTTGAGGTCTAAATGAAGTAGTGCTTGTTCTGGACCTTTGCCCCTTATAGCACCTAGTATGGTTTCCAGCAATTTGTATACTTTATTCCAATATTGTTTGATTGTTGGGCAGTCCCATAAAACTGCACTGTATGAGTGTGCCCTTCTCACCACAACCTCTCCAGCACTTAGAAGTAGCTGAGGGGTATGCTTTCTGAATCTTGTCTGGAGTAAAGTACCATCTTAGCATTACTTTAACTGCGTTTTCAATGTGTGCTGTACATTTCAAGGCCTTATGCGTTATGGCATTCACCTTACCCCACTTTGAGTGTGGGATTTTTCATTTTAAATCTGTATCCCAGTGTTTCAAAGCATAATTTTTATGAAATTGCATACAGTCTGTGAGGTGTTTGTACAGCATCTTTAGCCTTTTTGTGGCAGAAAACACCAGCCTCCTAAGTTGGGTATCATAAGTGTTTGCTTCCTTCGTTAAGGTTCTAAAGTAGTGTTTTAAGCGGAGGTACGTAAATATTTCCCCACTTGGGAGCGGAAATTTTTCCCTGATCTCTGTGAATGGTCGGATAGAATGGCCTCTCTTGATCTGGGCTACTGTGTAACAAGGCGCTGCAGTGTGGATCTTTGTCGAGTAGATGGCACCAGAGTACGGAAGAGGAAATTCTGTAAGGAGCAGGAAAAGGAAGTGATTCAGTGTGAGAGGTCAGAGGAGCTGATAAGAGGCAGAAGGGGTGGTGTGCCTGTGTGCTCCTGGCTAAGATATAAGCCCATACTAAGGAGACAAAGTACTGGGCCCACCAGAACTAAGGTGGTGAGCACCAGAAACGGACTGTCTGCAGGTGAGGTCTTAGGACAGCGTGGACGGAGTGGGAGTCTCCCGTCCGGCAGGCGTGCGGCTGAAGGAAGACCCACATTCCTGCAGTGAGGCTAAAGCAAATCCATCTGCATTATTAACTGCTAGAGATGAGCGAACACACTTGTCCGAGCTTGATGCTCGTTGCTCGGACGAATACTTCGCCAGCTGGAGAAAATGGCATCTCCCGCCGTTTTGATTTTTGGCGGCCAGAAACAGAGCCAATCACAAGCCAGGAGACTCTGCACTCCACCCAGCATGACGTGGTACCCTTACGATAGCAGTGGTTGGCTGGCCGGATCAGGTGACCCTGGAATAGACTAGCCCCTGCCTGCGCTGCTCGCATCATTCTCTGTCTGGATGCCGTTAGGGAGAGAGCTGCTGCTGCTGCAGGGATAGCGTTAGGGTGTTATATTAGCTTACTGTTAGGCAGGAGTGAGTCTACAAGCCCGTGTTAGGGCTAGAATAGCGTTATATATATATTTTTTTTGTTTGCTTGTGGCTGACTTGTCCACCAGTCAGTCTTCCACGCAGTCCACCCATGTCACCGAAATCAGCACTCCTCCAGCTCCTCCATCTCAGCCTCCTTCCCCCCAGTCTGCCCCCTCCCAGGAAAATTTGGCATTTGAACCGGCATACTCTGAGGAACTGTTTTCTGGACCCTTTCAGAGTCACAAACCACTTGTCCGGTTGCTGCTGAGCTATTTTCCGATGCCCAGGTTTTCCACCGGTCGCAGTCTGTGGGTGATGATGACATTATTGACGTAGTGGAAGAAGTGTGTAAAGAGGTGTAGTTTTGAAACCCTATCAGGTCTGTTGGTAAGGATAAGGTCCAGCAGTGCCCCCCCTCTTGTTGGCTCCAGGACTAGTTGCGACAGGTAATTGTCTTTTGTTGTTGACAAGAACCTGCTGCCTTTGAAGGAACTGCAGGTTTCTGCCCCCCAGTCGATATCTGGGTAATTGAAGTCTCCCATGATAAGTACTTCACCTTGCTTTGAAGCCGCATCCATTTCACTTATCAGCATTTCCTCTGCTGCCTCCATTATATTTGGAGCCTTATAACAAACCCCTAGTAATATTTTATTATTCTTTTTCCCTCCTCTTATCTCAACCCATAGGGACTCCACATTTGCGTTACTGATGTCATCTCGCAGGACGGGCTTGAGGCAATAATTCACATATAAACAAACCCCTCCACCTTTTTTATTTATACGATCCTTTCTAAAAAGAAAGGGGCCAGACGGAGAGGCAGGGCTAGAGCTGGTGCATCAGCGCCAAATGTTTCACGTAGTCAAGCTCCCGTGGCGAGGGCTAAATTTTCGGAAGTCTGGAGGTTCTTTAAAGAAACACCGGATGACCGACGGACTGTGGTGTGCAACCTGTGCCACACCAAGATCAGAAGGGGTTCCACCACTACTAGCTTAACTGCCACCAGTATGCGCAGGCATATGAATGCTAAACACCCCACTCAATGGCACCAAGCCCGTTCACCTCCGGCCGGGCACACCACTGCTCCTTCCCCTGTGTCATCTGCTGCCTCTGCTAGTCAGCCCCCTGCCCAGGACCCCGGCCGAAACACCTCCCGTGTGAAAACCACATCTTCGCCTCCACGATCCTCCACAGCATCCACCAATGTCTCCATGCGCAGCATTCAGCTCTCCATACCCCAGATGCTGGAGCGCAAAAGGAAGTATAGTGCAACCCACCCACACGCCCAAGTCCTCAATGTCCACATCTCCAGATTACTTAGCCTGGAGATGCTGCCCTATAGGCTGGTAGAGAGCGAGGCTTTTCGCAACCTCATGGTGGCTGCCGCCCCTCGGTATTTGGTCCCCAGCCGCCACTACTTTTCCTGATGTGCCGTCCCGTCCCAGCCCTGCACCAGCACGTGTCAGACAACATCATCCATGCCCTGACCAACGCCGTTTCTGACAAGGTCCACCTGACCATGGACACGTGGACGAGTGCTGCCGGGCCACTATATATCGCTGACGGCACATTGGGTTAACTTGGTGGAGGCTGGGACCGAGTTTGACCCTGGGGCTGGTCATATACTGCTGACGCCGAGGATTGCGGGGCCTACCTCGGTCCAGGTCTCTCAGGCCTAATATGCCTCCTCCTCCCACCCCTCTTCCACCTCCTCCTCCGAATTACCATCTGTGGGCATGGCGCCATCAGTCGGTAGCTCTAGGCGCAGCAGCAGTGCCGTCGCTAAGCGACAGCAGGCGGTGCTCAAACTGCTGAGCCTAGGCGATAAAAGGCACACCGCCCAAGAGCTATTGCAGGGCATCACGGCGCAGACTGATCTGTGGCTGGCACCGCTGAACACCGTTTCTTGATAGCCAAAGCACCCTCAGGTCTGTTTCTCAGCGCATATCGGAGGAGGTGGAGGAGATTGAGGAGGAGGAGAATGTTGGCGAGACAGAAGAGGGGAGCATTGTTCAGTCCTTCACTGTTCAGTGTGTATGGGCAGAAGAAGAGGAGTTGGAGGAGTTGGAGGAGGAGGAAATTGAAAGTCAGGCCAGTGAGGGGAGTGAATTCTTGCGCGTTGGTACTCTGGCGCATATGGCAGATTTCATGCTAGGCTGCCTATCCCGTGACCCTCGTGTTCAAAGAATTTATTCCAGCACCGATTACTGGGTATTCACTCTCCTTGACCCAAGGTACAAGCAAAATCTTTCCACTCTCATCCCTGGAGAGGAAAGGAGTGTGAGAATGCATGAATACCAGCAGGCCCTGGTGCACAAGCTGAAACAGTATTTCCCTTCTGACAGCGCTAGCGGCAGAGGGCGTACTTCTGCGGGACAAGTAGCGAGGGAGAGTAGGCGAGCAGGCAGCTTGTCCAGCACTGGTAGGAGTATGCTTTACAAGGCCTTTGCCAGTTTTATATCACCCCAGCAAGACACTGTCACCTGTCCCCAGTCTCGGCAGAGTTGGGCTGATCTTTACAGAAAGATGGTGAGGGAGTACGTAGCTGACCATACCATCGTCCTAAAAGATCACACAGCTCCCTACAACTACTGGGTTTCAAAGCTGGACATGTGGCACGATCTGGCGCTGTACGCCTTGGAAGTTCTTGCTTGCCCTGCCGCTAGCGTGTTGTCCGAGCGGGTTTTCAGTGCAGCTGGTGGCATCATTACCGATAAGTGTACACGCCTGTCAACTGATGAATAAAGCCTGGATTTCCATTCTCCACCAGGTGAAGGAAGCTCAACCTGAATAATTTATGCACTCCTCCTCCTCATTTTCCTCCTTCTCCTCCTCTTTTAATTTTTCTGGAGGGCCACCTACCCAGTCCTCTGTTTTAAACAATTTTTGGGAGTGCCACATACAGGCACTCAATTTATTTAAGTTTTCTGGAGGACCACCTACCTGCTCCTCTGGTTTGAAATTTTTTTTGGACTGCCACATACAGGCACTCAATCTATTTAATTTTTCTGGAGGACCACCTACCTGCTCCTCTGGACTGCCACATGCAGACACTATCCAAATTAAATGGTCTCCATAGCAGCCTCCACACGTCGTCTTTTTAGCTGGCTCCACACGTTGTCTTTATTGCTACCTCCACATGTCATCTCCATAGCTGCCTCCATACATCGTCCCCTTACCAAACGAGCTGTGTCAGGCAGAATTTTCGGGTGTTTCACCAGATACATAATGGAACTCGGCCCATCTGTCGCTGCCATGCTGGAGACCTGAAGTTGCAATCATAGCAGCGCAATATGGATGCCCCATACTGTCGCTCTTAATCACGGAACCATTTATAAAAAAACAATTAAAAATAGAACTGCTATGCTATTCCATTCCATTATTAGGTGAAATATTCAAACGACCCCGTCTTCTTTGAAAATTATAATTTTTTCAAAGTAAACGCTTCTGGCCCCCAGGCCCATTTTGGGTGCGAAGGAGACGAGAGACAGGGGCTTGGACAGGCGAAAGGTCACCTGGCAGCGGACCGCCAGCTCCATCCCAAGATTAGGCAGCCTCAGAGGCATCCATGCATACTGCCCCTGCTGTTTCCTGTCCATTTTGCCTCCACGATCCTCCATAGCGTCCACCAATGTCTCCATGCGCATTTTTCAACTCTCTATACCCCAGACGCTGGAGCACGAGAGGATATACAGCACATCATCCCCTTATCAAACGAGCTGTGTCAGGCAGAATTTTCAGGTGTTTCACCAGATACGTAATGGAACTCGGCCCATCTGTCACCGCCTGAGACCTGAAGTTTCAATCATAGAAGCAATATGGATGCCTCATACTGTCACTCTTAATCATGGAAGTTGTCTCCATGGCTGCCTCCACATGTCTTATCAAACGAGCTGTGTCAGGCTCATTTTTCGGGTGTTTCACCAGATACGTTATAGAACTTGGTCACTATGTCGCCACCATGCTGTGTTATCGACTAAATATACCGTCAACCTTTTGTTGACATAGGAAATCATTTCAGCGCTTCTTGCTCACCTCCTTTGGTTCCTCTCTGCCACCCATTGGTTTGAAGCCTGAGTCCATTTAGGGTATGTCGCCATGCCACTCTCTAGCCTGCCGCTGCTGCCGCTGCCTCTGCATGCCATCCCCTATAGTGTCAGGGTCAATTATTGGATGTTTTAGATGCTATCTAGCCTCATTCGGTCACTCTGTCATGGCCATGCTGTTGCCCATAATTTTGGCATAATGGTGCGATTAAGCAGCCTCAGAAGCATCCATGCATGCTGCCCCTGATGTTTCCTGTCCATTTCCATGGTGTTTCCATCATTTTCTGAGGTTTCCAGATGTTTGGCCAAGCTTCCCTGTGCAGACCCTTGGCCCCCTTGAAAAATGCTCGAGTCTCCCATTTACTTCAATGGGGCTCGTTTTTCGAGACGAGCACTCGAGCATCGGGAAAAGTTCGTCTCGAATAACGAGCACCCAAGCATTTTAGTGCTCGCTCATCTCTATTATCTCATATCATCTCATATCTGCATTATATGGACATTTTCTGTATTCATTAATACTCCAGTAAAGTTTGTTACATTCTGCATGTTGTCTGTCGTCCACCCTGCAACATTACATCTGGCGCAGTCGGCAGGATGGAGACAGACATGGCGAATGACAGAGTTACTTCCGCCCCACACACAGTCCCAGTGGGAGCACTGTTGAGCCACCTAGCCAAGTTCAATGGGGAAAACATTTGACTTGACGGGGCGGCTCGACTGTGTAATATAGCACCGCATCTAAAAGCAGAATTGGCGCGCAGTACACTGGAGAGAGAGTGTACACAGCATAACCAGGAAAGTGGTAGAAATAGAGCCACAAGAGAACGTGGTACCGTAAACAGGAATGAAAGCAGACGAAAGTGTTGGGAGTGTGGTGAAGTAGGCCATATGGCCAGGAACTGTCCGCGACAGGGTGCTGTTGCCAACGCTGGGATTTAAACTAGATCCGCCTGCGGTTGTGGGGCAAACCGCAGGAGACAGCATAAAGTTATGCCCCCTGTTAGAAGTCCAGGTCTTAGTTGGTGAGATTCCGGTGGTCAGAGCCAAGTTTAACAGAATAGAGTTGCTGTGCTTAGTGGACACGGGCTCCCAAGTTACAACCCTGGCCCGGGCAGCATTTGAAAGACATTTCTCAACTAATATGTATAAAGACAGCGCATCGTGGGTGAACTTAAAAGCAGCCAATAACCTTCCGATCCAAACCCTGGGAGTCATGCTAGCTGATATCGAGATCTGGGGTCGTATGGTGAAAAGAAAAGGTGTAGTGGTAGTGCAGAACACCATGGACTCTCAAGTGCCTGTTATCCTTGGCATGAATGTGTTGCAAGCCCTTGATGGACTCATGGCGCGTGATTTGGGGCCAAAGTATTGGAAACATGTTCCTGATAATCGTCCACCCCTCAGAGCTTTACAGAGAGCTTTTAGACAGTGCCGGATCAAGGCAGAGCTGGAAGGAGTCACTGGCCGACTGGGAAGCATAAGAGTACCCCATTCCGGAGCATTACGTGTGTCCCGGCAAGACATGAGTTGCTTGTTCCACTGCCTGTAGGCACGGGACTAAAGTTACAAGGTACTACAGTGATGGTGGAACCCAGTCTTCAAATGGAAGGAGTAGCTGTGAGCCGCACCTTGTGTGATGTGCAAGATGGCCATGTCCTGGTTCAGGTAATGAACGTGAATGACCATGTAGTGACGTTGCCAACCCGAGAGCACATGGCAGAAGTGTATCCAGTACAGGAAGTACAGATCTCAGGTCAGTCTGCGTGGGCATGGGACTAAAGTTACAAGGTACTACAGTGATGGTGGAACCCAGTCTTCAAATGGAAGGAGTATCTGTGGGCCGCACCTTGTGTGATGTGCAAGATGGCCATGTCCTGGTTCGGGTAATGAACGTGAATGACCATGTAGTGACGTTGCCAACCCGAGAGCACATGGCAGAAGTGTATCCAGTACAGGAAGTACAGATCTCAGGTCAGTCTGCGTGGGAACTGGAGGTCAGTGGGACAGAAGCGGGAGTAGTCACCCTGTGCCAAGTGTGGGCAGAGAACCACCCCCTCTCGGCTGAGAAAATCCTGAATGAAGTGTGTTCAGATGGGGCAGGGTTGACCACAGCAGAGAAGTCCAAACTATCCTCAGTCCTAGCTGCCCACCTGGGTGCTTTCTCCCTACATGAGGCAGAAAATTTTTTTTCTTACACAGACACTACAGCATGAGATCCCAACTGGGGATGCTTACCCAATCAGGTAGCGTTACCGACAGATTCCTCCAGCCCTGTATCAAGAGGTCAAGGCCATGTTAAAACAAATGCAAATGAAGGAGGTCATCCGTCCCAGCAAGAGCCCATGGACTTTTCCAATTGTGTTAGTGAAGAAAAAGGATGGGACTCTCTGGTTCTGTGTGGATTACAGACGTCTTAATGCTTGCACAGGAAGAGATGCCTTACCCACTTCCCCACATTGAGGATTCGTTGGCAGCACTGGGGCTTGCTCAATACTTTTCTACACTGGACTTGGCTAGTGGGTACTGGCAGGTGCCAATAGCTGAGAAGGATCGGGAGAAAACAGCCTTTGTTACCCCCATGGGGCTGTTTGTGTTCCTGTGCATGCCATTTGGACTAAACAATGCACCTTCCACATTCCAGAGATTGATGGAGCTATGCCTGGGGGACTTAAACTATGAGTGCCTGCTCATCTACCTTGATGACATTATCATATTTTCCTCCTCATTCACAGAGCACTGGAATCAGCTTGACCAGGTTTTAGCAAGACTGGAGGTACACGGTTTGAAGTTGAAGCCCCACAAATGTCATTTGTTCCGGGAGAGCATAGAATATTTGGGCCATATCGTTTCCAAAGATGGGGTCCAGCCCATTGACTCTAAGGTACGTGCAGCAATGGCCCACCCCCCGTACAGTGAATGAACTGCGGTCCTTCTTGGGGTTAGTGGGCTATTATAGGCGCTTTCTTAAAGACTTTGCTTAGATTGCAGCCCCTTTGTATGCCTTTCTTCAGGGAGCTACCCCAGAGGAGGCCAAGCGGAGAGTGCTCTCTTGGAATGGTGATGCAGAACAGGCCTTTTTGGAACTAAAGAGACTCTTAACCAGTGCTCCAATTCTAGCTTGTGGATTATAAGTTGCCCTTTGTGATACAGACTGATGGAAGCTTGAAAGGTTTGGGGGCTGTGCTGACCCAAGTGCAAGGAGGCCAAGAGAGAGTCATAGCATACGCCAGCCGGACTTTAAGAGATGGGGAAAAGAACCCTGATAACTACAGTTCATTCAAGCTAGAATTGCTGGCTGTTGTTTGGGCCATTACAGAGAAGTTTTCTGATATCTTGACAGGGGCACAGTTCACATTGTTGACCGACAATAACCCTTTAGTTCATCTGGAGAATGCCAAGTTGGGCGCGTTGGAACAGCGGTGGATGGCCCGGCTCAGTAAGTTTAACTTTAAAACCCAGTACCATCCGGGACGAGAAAATGCTAATGCGTTATCCCGTGGAGAGACCCACTGGTACCACAGATGAAGACCGTGAAGGAGATGAGACTCCTGACTTCAGTCAACCCATGCTGCCTCATAGGTCTGTTGCAGTTCAGGATATCGAAGCTGAGGTTTGGACTGGAGGGTCTGAAGAAGATTGGAGAAATAGGCAGCAAAGTGATCTCCAGATACGAAAAGTGCGAGATTGGCTACAGATGGGACACGGTCCTACACCAGGTGAGCGGGATGCCCTCTCACCAGATGGGAAGAGGCTGTGGCAGCCGAGAGAGAGGCTGACAGTCCGAGCAGGGGTACTCTACAGGCAAGTGCAGCTCCCCTCAGAGATAGGCCCGACCTGGCAAGTGGTGGTGCCTTCTAAGGAGGTGGAGGGAATAGTACTGTGGATGCATGAAAAAAAAAGGACACTTTGGTTCTTCCAAAACTTTTGAGTGGCTACAAAGGTATTATTACCACCCCGGCTTGAGGAGACTAACTGAGGATATATGTAACAGATGCCGGAATTGTGGACTTGCTCGAGCATCAGAGCAACAGGCACCGGTAAGAAACATCCAAACTTGTTATCCATTACAGCTAGTTATGATGGACTACCTCACCGTGGCAAAATCTGTGCGAGGGTTCAAATACTTGTTGGTCATTGTTGATCACTTTACCTAGTTTGCAGTTGCTGTCCCTACACGTGATCAAATAGTGGAAACCGCCGCCTTGGCCTTATGGAAGAACTTTATTCTGGTGTATGGATGTCCCAACCAACTGCACTCTGATCAAAGGGCCTGCTTTGAAGGACAAGTCATTGAAGAGCTGTGCCGACTTTACCAGATTAGAAAGACACGGACCACCCCTTATCACCCACAAGGTAATGGTGCTTGTGAGCGCATTAATAGAACTTTGCTGCAAATGCTGCGAACCCTAGAAGAGGAAAAGAGGGAAAGGTGGCCTGACTTTGTGGCTGAGCTAGTTTGGGTCTACAACAATACAGTGCACTCTACTACAGGATATTCTCCTTTCTTGCTAAAATTTGGGAGAAATAGTCAATATCCCTTTAGCCTCATGATGGTCCCGAATGAACATGAAGTGGAAGAATGGACGTCTCAGACATGGCTGGGGGATCATCGTAAAAGAATACAGGACGTGTATAACCTGGTTGCCCACCGTTTGGGCCCCCGTGATCTGGTAGTGAATTGAAAGCTGAGAGAACTACCCTTGCAGATTGGAGACCATGTGATGGTGAGAAACAAAACTGCCCAGAGGAGAGGGAAGCTGTGTTGGCGGTGTGAACCACAAGCATATGAAGTTGTTAGGCAGCCAAACCCACACATGCCGGTTTTTGAGGTGAGACAAGAAGGGAAGCAGGGATCCACAAGGATGGTGCATCGGAATTTATTGAGGCCATGCGCCTTTGTTACTAGACTCCCCATTACCAACGAAAGTCACCCGCAGCCTCCAGCTACCCCGATTATCAATGAGGAGTGGTGGCTTCCCCCAATGGCTGCTCAACCACCACTGGAACCCAGGACGAATGTGCCCCTCGCAGACATGGGAAAAGACAGAGAGAGTACTTCATTGGAGGAAGATACCCCACTACGACCCCACTCGCAGGATGCCAACTCGATTTGAGGATTACGTTGTGCAAACTCAGGTTGTCGGGACGGCAACCCTTAAACCCTGGGGAAGAGGTTTAACAAGGGGCTGCAGTGTGGATCTTTGTCCAGTAGATGGCACCAGAGTACGGAAGAGGAAATTGTGGAAGGAGCAGGAAAAGGAAGTGATTCAGTGTGAGAGGTCAGAGGAGCTGATAAGAGGCAGAAGTGGTGGTGTGCATAGCTCCCAACCGTCCCGATTTTGACGGGACTTTCCCGTTTTTCTTACCTCTGCCCCGCGTCACAGGCAGCTATGAGATTGTCACGGATTTTCCCCCCAGGTCCCGCTGTGTCCCGGCGCTGTGTCCGCATAGTAAATACTTTGAAAGTCTGAACTCACAGTACAGAATGGCTTCTACAGACATCGGGAGGGAATCCTTTTCAGAGAAGTGTCGGCTTAGCCGGAGAGCAGGGACCACGTCATCAGCTTCAGATCAGCATCTGTCCATATATGGTCTCCAGGGCTTCCCCAGACACAAGCTCTTTATTTAATTAAATTAAATAAAGTTTTGCCCAGGCTGAGATTCGAACCTGGGACCCTCTGCACTGCAGACAGGAGCCTTAACTAACTGAGCTATTAGCCCAGTGATATAGAGCTGAGGATTTCTGGTAACTAAGAAGTGTTACACTGTTACACTGTGACACAGACTAATGCACTGATATATAGAGAGGGATCTTCTCAGAGGTTATTATTGTAATTATTGAGACTATTATTATTATTATTAGAAATTTTATTATTTTTATTATTATGGAGATGATTATTAATAATAGTAAAAATAATAATAATCATCTCAATAATAATCATCATCTCCATAATAATAATAATAATAGTCTCAATAATTACAATAATCTCTGAGAAGATCCCTCCCTATATACCAAGGCAGTAAATCTGTGTCACAGTGTAACAGTAGTCATAGTTCTTAGTTACCAAAATTCTACCCCTTGTTAATTGCTGGGATTATAGCTCAGTTGGTTGGGGCACTGTGTTATTATTTTAAATGGACACTGCAGGTTCTGGGTTCAAATCCCAATGAGGATAATTTTTTTTTTTTTTTATTGAGATGATTTTTATTATTATAATATGGCTAAAATTTGGGGCGTGGCCAGGGAGTGATTGGGGGTGTGGCTTAGGGGTGTGGCTACGCGTGCCGCCATTTTGTCCCTCTTTCCCTTTCACAAATGTTGGGAGGTATGGTGGTGTGACTATGTGCTCCTGGCTAAGATATAAGCCCATACTAAGGAGACAAAGTACTGGGCCCAGAACTATGGTGGTGAGCATCAGAAAAGGACTGTCTGCAGGTGAGGTCTTAGGACAGTGTGGCCGGAGAGGGAGTCTCCCGTCCCGCAGGCATGCGGCTGAAGAAAGACCCACATTCCTGCAGGCTAAAGCAAATCCATCTGCATTATTATCTGCATTATATGGACATTTTCTGTATTCATTAATACTCCAGTAAAGTTTATTGATATATTCTGCACGTTGTCTGTTGTCTCCCCTGCAACATTACATCTGTGTCTTTACCCGCTTTTTTCCATAGCCCTAGATTTAGGTCAATTGATAGGTATTCTATTATGTCCATCTCTAGACTTGAGATATTTAGAGTTTTAGTGTATGCCGTTTTGCCTACATGTGCTGCTTTCCAGGTTTGGATCATATCCGTGTGAGTGGCGGCATATGTTTATCCTGTATTTGTCCATATAGGCTAGAAGTTAGTAGCTTAGACATGGGACGTATATGGGCCATATTCTCCTCTATTTCCATCCACTGTTTCCATCCACTGGAGTTTGATTTTGGCATTACGCCATTGTGACGCCTGTTGGAGAAGTGTGGCCTTATGATACCCCATTAAACATGGTACACTCAACCCCCCCCACACACACACACACAGATTTGTGCTTGAGAAGTATTTTATGCGACAGCCACAGCTTTCTACGAAGACATCAATTGATGTGCCTTTGTAAAGAATTTCTCTGGCAACTTCATGGGCAGAGTGCGGTACAGGTATAAAAGACTAGGCAGAAGCATCATCTTAAAGGATGCTATTCTGCCTATCCAAGAGGCCTCCACTCTATTCATTCCTATAATTTCTTTGCGTAAGGTTTCTATGATGGCCTCATAGTTAAGCGTGTGTAATTGTTTAGTATGTAATGCAAGTTGTATTCCTAGGTACTGTATGCTTGTAGTTCTCCAATCAAATGGGTATTTGGCCTGTAGGAAAGACAGAGTATCGGGTGTGAGGAATAGTGGCAAAGCTTGGGTCTTAGACGTATTTAATTTATAGTAGGAGACCTTTCCAAATTATTGAATTAGGTCCATAGAGACTTCTGTAGATTTCTCTGGGCTGGATAATGAGAGTATTATGTCATCCGCGTATAGCGAAATAATGTGGCCTTCCTCCCCCACCTTGATCCCATGTATCTCCTGTTTGCTCTGTATTGCTCTCGCCAAGGGCTCTACTGATAAAATAAACATAAGGGGTGATAGTGGGCACCCCTGACAGGTACCATTTGTTATCTGAAAAGCGTACGACCAGTGTATACAGTCAAACGCCTTCTCGGCATCCAAAGCCCACTGTCGGGTCCCTTCGTTGTGCCACACAGTGCAGCAAATCTATTATCTTCCTGGTATTGCATGATGCTTGCCTCCCCTTAACGAATCCTACTTGGTTAGCACTCACCAATTTTGCGAGGACCCCCATCAGTGGCCAAAATCTTAGCATATAATTGTGTGTCAATATTTAGGAGTGATATTGGGCAGAAGTTTTGCGGCGAGTCTGGGGTTTTGCCTGGCTTTGGTAGGGTTATTATTAGGGCCTCCAAATTCTCCTGTGGTAGCGCACCCTTTCTGTATTGCCTTGTTGAACATTGTGGTTAAATGTGGGGTTAGCAACTCTGTGTGGGTTTTATAATACTCTCCTATCAGACCACCTGGGCCCAGTGCTTTATGTGCTAGAATTGTTTTTATCGCTTGTGTAACCTCTTCTGGCGATATTGGCTTGTTTAAGTCGGACAACTGAGCTAGTGTAATTTTAGCTAAACTGATATTAAATTATTTTTGTCCTGTTTCGTTGGATGAAATGTGAATGGGTCATTTTGTAAATTGTATAGGGATGCATAGTAATCCTTGAATCTATTTGAAATGTCCATGGGGGTGATTAGTTTCCCCTTTTTATCTGGAGTATATAGAAAAGGGATTTTAGCTTTCAGTTGCCTGGCTTTGAACCAGTTGGCTAGCACTTTGCCTGCCTTATCTCCTTGTGAGTAGAATAATGTTCATGTCTTTTTGCAGTCGCTTTTCATAAGTGTGCAATAATAGTAGTCTTAAGTTTCCTCTATGAGTGGACAAAGCTTTTGCTGTTTGTGCTGTTGGAGATTGTTTGTTGGCTAGTTCCAACCTACGGATCTTGTCCATGATTTTTGTTATTTCCGCCAGTCTCTGGTTTTTATCTCTGATGTCCAGCTTTATAAAAAATCCCTCTAATAAATACTATGGGCATTCCACATCAGTATTGGATTCCTTATATTTGGGGTGGTTGAGAATAAACTCATTGCATCTCCATATGAATGTAGGGGACTGGTCATATATATCTTTTATTTCTAGGGATATGGACGCATGGTCCGACCATGTAATTGTGTCTATGTTTGTTGCTGCAATCCTATTCAGGAGGGATCTGTTTACTAGAAACAGATCAATCCTAGAATGAGTGAAATGTGCAATCCCTTTCTGTATCATACACATCATTTCGCCATAGTTCCTCCCTAATACCTGCGTTATTCCTATTTGGTCCTGATGAACAGTTCATGGATGGGTCGGGAACACTATTGAAATCGCCGCCCATAACCAGAAGTCCTTGTATGTGCTTTTTTTACAAGCCTAAACATTTTTCTAAGAAAATGGATCTGCCTTTTATTTGGCGCATATATTGACATAAGTGTAAACAGCTCATTGTTGATTGAACACACTAACAGTACATATCTACCTGAAGGGTCTTGTATTTTTTCAATTTCTTGATAAGCGCATGTAACCTTGATGCTCTTATTTTTATAGTGTGCCTGATATATATGTGGAAACGCTGGGTTGTGCATACGTGGAGCATCTTCCACTATCAAGTGCGTCTCTTGCACATATATGACATCGCATGTTGATTCCCGGGCGTCTCTCCAAATTTGAGCCCTTTTATAGGGATTATTGAGTCCCTTGGCATTTATTAATAGGCTGCTCTATGGGGGTATAGAAACAGTTCAGGTAAAGGATACCAGTCTGTGAGATGTGTAAATCAGACCGTCATACATATCTTGCTCCTTAGCTCTCATCTGTGTCTTTTCTCTTTGGACCCTGCTACATGCCAGTCTTTCTCCATCCTGGTAGGGGCTGAGCCGGTCAGTTGTGTTGTTTCTATCAGGGGTATTCCCCAATTTTGCAATAGACGCTTGCCTTCTTCCGGGCTTCTTATTAATGAGACCACCCCATTTCTTGTGATCACTTATTTAATGAGGAAACCCCATTTGTATGGGATTTGGCGCTCTCTTCGGGTGGCTGTGATCTGGGATAGTTGCTTCCTGAGTCGTAGGGTGGCTGCTGACAAGTCCACATAAAGTGTAACCTCATTATAGGGTGCCGGTAGTGACCCCTTCTTGTGAATTCTTGCGGGTGATGGTTTCCTCTAGATCAGTGATGGCGAACCTTTTGGTGACAGAGTGCCCAAACTACAACAAAAATCCACTTATTTACTGTGAAGTGCCAACATGGCATTTTAAGCAGTAACTTATTGCTACCTGTTCGTCCAATCTTTCAATCATATCGGCCCCCTGAGGAAACCAATACAATTGAAAAAGGAAAGGCAAATTCAGACTCATCCGTTGTAGCTTCTCTCCAGGGTCTCTCTGTAGAGGAAGAATGGTGGGTCCAGCAGGAGAACCTCCAAAGATATTGCAGTTCTGTCAACACTTTCTCAATTTTCATACAGTTCCAAACAACTTTAAAACAGCACTGAGAGCAGATATCTTGCCTGGGTCTGCAGGAAGATTTGGTGAACTCTGTCCTGAGTGCCCACAGAAATGGCTCTGAGTGCCACCTCTGGCACCCGTGCCATAGGTTCGCCACCACTGCTCTAGATGATTAGGCCTAGGGAGGCGGTGTGCTCTATCAATACATAGTTCTTGTTCTGAGCAATCCAGCGTTTTGATCAGACCTTGCAGATATTGGGTCAGTTCAGATTGCGGGATGATCTCAGGTATGCCCCAGAATTTGACGTTATTACGCCTCTAGCGATCCTCTAGATCTGCTGATTTAGTTTGGACTATTTTACATTCTTCCTCCATGTCATAATGTGCGTCTATTAACTCATTGTGGGACGCCACCATTTCACCCATTTTGCTCTGTACATGGTTAATTCTCTCCCCCAGGGAATTCCCTGACACTTTCACCGGTTTTAACATGTTCGATATATCGCCCTGAAAGGATTGCCTCCATACCGTTAGTATGTTTTTCATAGTAGCTTCTGTCAGCCCTTTGTCGGATGCAGGGAGGAGAGCAAACGTGTCCTCTCTTGCTGAGTCCTGCCATGCGGGACCTGCCTGCTCCTTATCAGCGTCAGCGCTGCCTCTAGATAATCTAGGCCGTTGTTTTTCAGGGCCATGGGTTTGAGCTGCTGCGGCGCAAACTACCTCCTGGCCTGGCCTCTGCTTCCAAGGAGTTTGGACCGGGGCCTGCCGAGTGTTCTATGCTCGGTGAAGAACGTGCCGCCATCTTTCCGTGGATCGTCGCTCCCTGTGACGTCATCGGGGAGCGGCGATCCGTCGCAATGGTAGCTTCGGGTCTCACGAAGACACATGTGTCAGCACATTGTAATGTATGAGTAGTAAAATCCCCATATACTGCCATACTGTAGTATGGCAGTATATGGTAGGATCGATCAGACAACCTAGGGTTAAAGTACCCTAGGGAATCTGAAAAATAGTAAAAATAAAAATAAAAAAAAAGTTAAAATAAAATAATTATAATAAAAAAACCTAAAAATTCAAATTACCCACCTTTCCCTAGAATTGATATAAATATAAATGCCCGGTCTATCAAAATATGAAAACTGTTTTTCACTGCGTTTAACCCCGTAACGGAAAATTGCGCCCGAAGTCGAAAATGGCACTTTTTTGCCATTTAAAAAAAATGTTAAATTCTATAAAAAGTGATCAAAAGGTCGTACAGTCCTAAAAATGTAAACGTAATCAAAATACACAATAAATGACACCACCTTAAGCTCCGTACACCAAAGTATGAAAAAGTTATTAGCGCCAGAAGATGGCAAAATCCCACAAAAAAACTTTTTACAGGAGGTTTTAATTTTTTTAAAGGTATGAAAACATTATAAAACCTATACAAATTTGGTATCCCCGTAATCGTACCGACCCAAAGAATAAAGTAGACATGTCATTTGGGGTGCACAGTGAAATCCGTAAAATCCAAGCCCACAAGAATACGGCACAAATGCGTTTTTTTACCAATTTCACTGCATTTGGAATTTTTTTCCTGCTTCCCAGTACACGGCATGGAATATTAAATACCACCATTTTGAAGTGTAATTTATTACGCAGAAAATAATTCATCACACAGTTCTGTACATGGAAAAATAAAAAAGTTACAGATTTTTGAATGTGGGGAGTGAAATATGAAAACGCAAAATCGAAAAGGGGCCGCGGCGGGAAGGGGTTAAACAGTGATTTAGGATAGCAGTCTCACTCGGCCAGCAGAGTGTACTCCCCACCCTTTTTAGCCCACCTACTCTTATACAATTACTTATCCTAGCAGACACACACTATTCAATTTATTGAGATACACAAATGTGAAAAGATAACTCTTTAGTCATATGCAGTATTAGAATTATGGTATGGTATCAGAAGTATGGTATCCCCATAATCATATTGACCCATACAATAAAAATAAGATGCTTATTAGGCTATAGGGTGAACACCAAAAAAAAAAAAAAGTAAAAAAACAATTACCGTCTATACTCGAGTAGAAGCCGAGATTTTCAGCACAATTTTTGTGCTGAAAATTCCCCACTCGGCTTATAATCAGGTATATAAAAAAAACGGTAAAACTGAGTTCTCACCATTCCAACGCCGCGGCAGCTCCTCTTCATTTGTGTCTGCTCCAGGTCAGTGACAGCTCCGTGTGCAGTACTGCACTACTATCTACCTGTGTTACATGTTCTGTATAAGTGTCTACCTGTGCTATAAATAATGCACTTCACTCCGCTGACTACCTGTAGTGTACCACTGTCTACTTGCACAAAATACACTTAACTGCCTTCGACCTGCACTACTGTATATAAACAGTATCACTCTCTACCTGTAGTACATCTATCCTGTATACATACAATAAATAAATCTACATCGTAGAAATATAATTTATGTAAACTATTAAAAACAAAATTGCCAAATTTCCATTGGAGCCAGGGACTGCTCTCACAGCATCATAGTCACATATAAATCTGTTAGTATACCTGGACCCACTGTCTTCACGGTTCTGTTTGCCAAAGTAAGGTCGCAGCGTAATGATTACATTGCTAGCAGTGCAATTTACCTGGGAAGCAGAAACTCCTTGCATTACATATCACTATGATGTAAGAAATCCCATCCCCATGACTGCTGTGTGTCCAAGAAACAGAAACCTGCATGATCCATGGTTCATAGACTAACCATACAATGATGGATCTTCATAAGGGCGGTTTTGGTGGGCATCTGAAGATGAAGATGTCTGGCGGATCCGCAAAATGTCAGTGGCAGCACCCAGGGCCAGCTCCAGGTTTAAGGAGGCCCCTTGGCGACAGAGCCTAAGCGGGCCCCAGTGCTCCTTACCTCCCGAAATTTGAGGCAGAAATTTTACTACATAGTATAATACCCCCATTAGTGCCTCCCACCTCCCCCTCACATTGTGGATACCAGCTCTGTGTCTAGGCTCCCTGTAGCATGTGATTTACATGTGCTGAAGTCCTGCCCTGAGGCTGCTTTTAATCCACAAATAGTAGCATAACTGAGGTTGGGGGTCTCCTACAATATAAAGCTTACACCTGCAGCTAAGTTTGTCAGCTTCTGTCATGCCAGCAGTCTGAGTTGTTTTTTACACTATAAAATATGGAAGCATGACAGAAGCTGCCCTGCATACAGCACATACCTATTACACATGCATATACTATGTACTCACATACATACATGAAATACAGCATATACTTCTTACACAACCATATAATATATACTTGCATAGATGCAGCATATACCTATTACACACCCATATAATATATACTTGCATAGATGCAACATATACCTGTTACATACCCATATAATATATACTCGCATAGATGCAGCATATACCTGTTACACACCCATATAATATATACTCACATAGATGCAGTATATACCTATTAATCACTCATATAATATATACTCACATAGATGCAGCATATACCCTGTTGGAAATATAACATGATGTGGCTTGAGACAATGTAAGGGTCTTTGTGGACAGAGGAAGAACTAAGCCATAAATGCCTACATTACCCCTAATAAAGATTGTATAAACAGCCTTCATGTGATTACAATGCACTGTGCTATTACACCTGGAGGCTAAGGCCATCCTGACAACACTGAGAAAAGCTGCATGTCATTGCACCCTGGGGATTCTCCCAGATCTTGTGGGAAACAAAGACTCAAGTTACTTGTCCTGCAAGTTTGTGTGATAAGAATGTATTGACTCTACATCATCATCGGATTGGCCAAGGCAGTGGTGGAGGTGGGATGATGGGCAATGTGTGTGAGCTACGTGTGTATGTATATAAGATGATATACAGATCTTAGTTAGAGCACTTCCTTCCCCACCATCTCTCTGTCTTAGTTTACTCTCTCTGTATAGTTTCCTGTATTGTACCCTTAATAAATCCCCTATAAAGATCCATTGAATATTGTTGTTAATTTAATATTAACTGGCACCTCAAAACCAAGCAGATTTTACATTTGGCACTCCAGATGGGACCTGTAATTTAAATTCTACAGAGAATCCACTTCAACAAATCTGCGCTATTTCAATCTATGAACACCATTTGGATCTTTGGTACAGAGAAAATCCTGGTAAGGCTACATTCACATGACCGTATGAATTATCCAGTCCCGTATTTACGAGCAGTATGAGCCCGTATATACGTGACGTTTTTCATCCGTATGCAGCACGTATTTAGACTTCTAGGGCATACAGAATTGAAATACGGGAGAAAATAGGACATGCTCTATATTTTTATACGGCTAGTATACGGTACGGTATGCTACAGTGTCAAAAACGGCAATATAAATGGTTGAACGTATTGTCCATTGAAATGAATGTAGCCGTATGTAACCCGTAAAAAAACGGTACGGATACGGCCGTTTTCATACGTCCGTGTGAATGTAGCCTTAGGCTACATTCACACACATGCAAGGGGGACGTATATACATCCATCCCCTGCTCCTCTCCACAGCGCCGATATATGCCCGCCGTACTACGGTACGGCGGGCATACATCGTGTGAGTGTAGCCTTAGTAACACGTTTTCATATTACATTACTATCTTTGATAACCAGGTTGTTTTACGTGATTGTATAGGAAGTCGTCTGTTGAGATTGTAGGTTTACATTAAGTGTGAGCGGTTGTGTTTTAGTGTACAGAGATAAAGTTGTAGGAAAAAGTTTAATCCTGGATATAGCTGTACATTTTGCTAGATGGAATGAATATACAGATGTGTATACAGATAAACAGTGAGTAAAGTAGCCTTTTGGAACATTAGTGTAGTAGTTAATTACACAAACTGTGTTTGCTCAGTTTGTGTGTTTGTCAGTGTGTATTGTGGTAACAGAGATGAAACTTGTTCAAAAGTTTGTCAAAAAGTATGCCTCTGCTAGCTACCAGTCATGTGCATATGCTTCACTAGAGGAGCAATATAAGAAGCTGATGATACAATGTAAGGCCCAATGTAAGTTAGATAGGAAAGTGCTCAGTAAGAAAGGGAAGAAAGAATGGTTGGGCAATGAAATTATGATGTTAATTAAGATGAAAGAATTGGCTGAGATAAAGGAAGTAAATTGGTACATACAAAGGCTCCAATGTAAGGAAAGTATAGACAGAATCAGTGACTCTGTGATTGAAATTTTTGCTAAAATAACTAGTGAGATGGATAATTTACAAGCAAAGGTGGAAGAGCTGACTTTAAGAAAAGAAGAGTTGGATAAGCAGCTACATGAGTGTAGATTAAGTTCTGTTTCTACTGAAACTCATATACAGTCCTTAGAGAGGAAAATACAGCAGAGGGACATGTTAATTACCTCACTAGAGGGACAGTTGTCTGAAACAATGGCCCAACTGTATAAACAAGAAGAGCAGATCCGGTCCCTCCAAGTACAAAACCAGATGCGCCATAAAGCAGCAGATGTCTGCATTGTCACACCTGGGGGTTGGGATGAAGACGACAATCTAATAACATGAGATAAGTCTCCAACACTCACCATCCAGGGTAGACTACATGTGTGTCAGGTTATTGGAGAATGGGATACAAATGAATCACCGATAGTTGTAGCCAACAAATTTGAAGCTGTTGTGAAGCAATACAACTTGTGTAATGAGGATGCCTGGTCTGTACTCCAAGCATGGCTTCCTGGGCCTCTGTCGCACCATTGTCGTCTACACACATAGGAGATGATGATACTGGTGCAGACTTAAGAAAGAAGGAACTGCAGCGTATCATGGGAGGGAGAGACATAAGGGGTGAGAATACCCTGAGAAAACATAGGTTCAGGCAAGGTGATGACCCCCTGTTACAGAAAGGCTTAAATTACTGTTTAACAGAAAATTTCAGTTGTGTGGATTTCGAAATAGATTTGTTTAAGGGCACTAGGAAAATGGCCGTGTGGATTTCGAAATAGATTTGTTTAAGGGCACTAGGAAAATGGCCCTGAAAAAAACATTTGCACAGAAGGTCGACAATAGACAAAGTGAACCACCAAAATTTGCAGAAATTCCCGCAGAGATAGGCCCCCTAGGCTTCTTCATAGAACAAAAACTAACAAATGTAGAGAAAGAATGTTTATTATTTTTGGCAGATGAAACTGATAAACCCACACAAGCACTAGAGCAACATTTCAGAGGAGGTTTATCCTCCAGATTCACCCCCCAAATCCCACCTAGTAGCACTATTGAAATTTTCAAGAAACAAGTTACAAAAGATGTCAAAGCATTACTTTATAGACAAGACAAGCCTAATCTATCAAAAGAAGAATGGCTAGCCCTTAAATCCCTAAAAAAAGAGGGAAATTTAATAGTGAAGCAGGCAGACAAAGGCTCCGTGCTTCTCACGGAAGAATATTACAGACAAGAGGCAGAACGTCTCCTAGGAGACAAACACACATATGAACAACTCACAGGTGATCCAACACAAAAATATATATCCCAATTAAGGACCTTCCTGAGGAGCAGTGTAGAGAAAGGGCTATTGTCCACAAAAATGGCGGATAAACTATTACCCTTACACCCAAAAAAACCGAACTGGTATTTTGTCCCAAAAATCCATAAGAATGAGAAAACCCCCCCGAACCATTACCCCAATACCTAGATTGGCTATTAAGACCCCTATTGCAAAATGTACCATCATACATAAAGGATACAAACCACTTTCTTGATCTAATACATCATTTGTCGTGGCAACCAGGTAATCGCCTCATGTCTATCGATGTGGAAAGCTTGTATACGCGAATTCCTCATAATATAGGGATACAAGCGATAAAAAACATACTGATACAAGCCAATAAATACATAGATTACATAGAGTTTGTATGCAATGCCTTAAATTTCATCTTGACACACAATGCGTTTCTACATGACAACAAATGGTATGGCCAGAGAGAGGGAACGGCGATGGGGACACCCGTCTCCTGCACATACGCCAACCTCTTTCTGGCCATATTTGAAGATAGTTACATATTTTCAGAAAAAAACCCTTTTCTAACTTACCTGCAGGTTTATAAACGCTATGTCGACGATGTGTTCATAGTGTGAACGGGTACGGACGAACAGTTCAAAGACACGGTGAATTACTATCACATGTGGCGACCAGAAAGCCATAGTTAACCAATTCATAACTTGTAAGACGGACTTTGTCGTTTACATTATCATGTGTACATGTTCCAAATTTTATATAGGTAAAACTATAAGGAAACTCAATATACGTTTTTCCGAACATATAAGGTCATTAAGAACAGGCCACGGAGCACCAAAACTTATAGAACATATAAGAACGCATCATAACTCCGATCCTAGATTGTTACGATTTGCAGGCATAGAACGAATTCCAGTGTTACGAGGAGGGGGTGATAGACAACGTCTCCTATTACAAAAGGAAGGGAGATGGATTCTACAGACAGGGGCCCTAGGGCCTTTAGGGCTAAATGATAGAATTGACATGAGTGTCTTTCTCTAAGCCAAACAAGAGGAAAAGAGACGATCCTCCTCCCCCTATATATTATAGCTCACTGTGCAACAGACCCTTTAAGAGAAACATATAGACATATCGTCTAAACTCATATTACTCTTCAAGGTATCCTAAGCGAGCACAAACAGTTACATTGTATTTTGTTCCATCAGTGGATATGCGTCGAGATTTGTGGTTCATCCCTATATACGCATTTTCCCACTGAATAGTATTGTCACAAGCACTATGTGGCATTTTAATGTTTTAGATGGCTTTATTATGACACCGATTCCCCTCCCCCATATATTTTTGTGCCCTCATCTCCATCTTCTTTTTGATAGAGATTCATCATAATCTTCCACAAGCTGTGTCTTATAACAAATAATTCATTTATACCTGTTTAGGTGCTCATATTGCGCGGCATCGCGATGCTGCGGCCCCGCCTCCCCTGCGTCAGCTGACGGGGAGTCATGGTGACGCGCTGACCACTCCCACAGGGGCGCGACTCGGCGGCGTCATGCCGCGGGGTCGGCGCCATCTTGGGATTGGCAGGGCCCCGCCATCCATCCCTTTAGGCGAGCGCAGATAACGAGGCGGACGCGACACGCGATTCTAAGCGCAGTAAGTACCACTTATATACTATTCCAGCATACATATGGAAGATATGAGAGGTTTTTACCGTAATATACGAGACCATGATTGATTTCCCTCTGGGCCAATAGGAAGTTCATGATTGACGGGGGCGGGACTTAGGGTTGTTTAAAAAGCCATACTTGTATGTGTTGTGGCACGGGCAAGTCAGACGAAGCGCTGCTGCGCGAAACAGCTGTCATGTACCCTATTTCCTTGTGAGTCCCTGCGTCCATCCCTCCCCTGCATGTTTTTTCACGCCATGTATATCGTGAGTATCACTAAATAAATGGATTGAATTAAGGAAGAACTTCGGTGAGTGCCATTCTACTGTTTATTTTCATTTGAAGAATTCATCGCATTTACCTGAATCAGAGCACCACTCATCCTTCCGTCAGACGTTTTCCTGTTCACATATCCGACTAAACTACATTATGAACATTAATCATATGGAATAGTGCCATCCCACTTTCTATCTGTTTCCCAGCTTACATAATGGGTGAGAATACCCTGAGAAAACATAGGTTCAGGCAAGGTGATGACCCCCTGTTACAGAAAGGCTTAAATTACTGTTTAACAGAAAATTTCAGTGGTGTGGATTTCGAAATAGATTTGTTTAAGGGCACTAGGAAAATGGCC